>JBAMYA010000023.1:846230-899336 GCA_037176975.1 Arrhamphus sclerolepis | reverse complement strand
TATGTGCATACATACATATACATGTATATATATATATATATATATATATACATATATAATAGACATTGTTAGCATGACAAACAAACAAGGAAGAAAGCAGGCACAGAGATTTAGGTCTGATAAAGGCCTGAAAGATTAAAAGTTAATAGCTTAAATGTATTCCAGCTGCACCTTGATGCCAACTGAGTGGAACTGGTTAACACGCCACAAACACACAGGCCACATGTGTTCCTCCTGTTGCGAGGACAGCCCCCGCCCGCTGTCATGGTGTTAGCATCTTTCGCATCCCCTCTACGGAGGGAGCAGCTGAGCCTGACGCGGTGAAAAGGCGCGACCTCTTGCTGCGACATAAAGGTGGAGTGTCGCGCCCGCTCCCGCCTGACGCACCGGGCCGGCCCAGCGGTGGCATCAGCATGGCACGCTGCAAGCCTTTCACATCCCCAACATACAGCCCCCTAATTACTGCACAGCCCTGCCAGTTTGTACCCCTAGGCCAGTACTGACTGCTCAATGCCAAGATGTAAACACTGCATTATTAACACTACGTACAGACTGTGCACACAGCCATGTTTAATGTACTCTTTGTATGTCTACACAGAGGCATTACTTTATCGGGTTTCTTTATGTGCAGAGGCATACAATGAATTTATTGCCTCCCAGACAATGAGTTCCAAAATCACCAGATGGGCGATTTGCAGCGTATAGTGTGATGTATGCTTACAAATGATGTTTAATGATATCTTCCAGGGATAGAAGCAAAACATTACCATTTCCAAGGCTAAATATGCGGGCTGTGTCAGAAAGCTGGAGATGAAGAATTAGGTAACACCCATGATATTTTTATTTTCTTCTTACTTTATGGATGGTTATTGGTTGTCGGGATGGCTCAATGGTACGGTCCCAGCCCAGATATGCAGGCAGTACACCTGTAAACTATTATAACATATATTTCTTGAAATGTGAAAGATCTCCTAATGTCTCCAGACCTCTTAACATACAAGATATATATATTTATATATATATATCTCCCTCAAATATGTGGAGTGCTTCTTACTGCTCCATATTTGAATGTTTTATTCAAAAGGTCAGTCTGCTCTGATTGGTCAGCTCCACTGGCCTGAACAAGCTCCATCCGTCTTTTCACAACAACTTTGCCAATGTCTCAGTAATATTTTATACTGTATGAATATATGGCCCAGAAATCTTCTTGAATAATATCTCTATTGCTCAATATGCTTTATTTGAGCAGATTTGCTTGTTTTATTTTGCCTTGTTGGCAATACAAGGGACCTTACTGTCATAACAGGTCATCAATGTGTAGCTAAAACAATGCACACGTTTTAAAATTAAAAGATAAAAACAACACTCTGACTCAAAGTAAGGGGTACTTACATGCTGATGGGTGTTTCTTCATTTCTCAAAGCTTCCATCAGATCTTGGTTTGGTGAAATTTAGGAAAATTCGAGTCTCCTGTTCGTGTCTCGGTGTGAAAGCAGTTCAAATGCGCTATTTGTTTTCTGATTTAACTCATTCTGCTCACGTCTGATTGATGCTTCATGAAGTTGCCATCAATGTGAACAATGTGAACAGCTATTCTTCTGCAGCATTATAATCTGTACAGATTTTACAGATTACACAATCAGAATCAGAATAGCCTTTATTGTCATTGAACCGGCGTCCCGGCACAATGGAATTATTTCCAGAACAACCCGTCCAAGAGAACAAAAACACAGAGAACACAAGCGTAGACAGGAGGAGGATGACTGAGGCAGCAGCCAAGGGTTGGCGTGGCCTTTTTACTTAGATGAGAAAAGGAAAACACGAGGAAGGAGGGAAAGAAAGGCATTCCCAAACTATGTCCTGAGAGGGGCACAGTGAGGGATTACGAAAAAGAAAACACCACAGCACAATATGCAACAAACTCAGACAAATTACAACATACAGAAACTCGAGAGACTTGCACATGTGGGAGGGGTGCGGATGAAGAGTTGACTGACACAGAAAGCCATGATTTAAAGGCAGTTAAAGTAAAACAAAAAAACTGAAATATGTCCCTGGTACTTTCAGGAGCTGCTGTGGAAATGCAGAGGATCAAGGAAAGAACCCTTCAAAAGTTTCCTGCGAAAATCTGCTTCAATTGAAAGCAGATTTATAACACGTCTGGTTCTAAAGTGGAAGACTGATTGGCTTTACAGTCGTGAGGATTGGCGAGCTGCTTACCATTTCTTCTCATGTGCATCATTGCTGCGTTGCTTTGTGCAAAGCTGAATCCTTACACAGTCCAGTGCTTGCATGTTGCCCCTGAAGTCTTCTGCACTTGACGCAGCGATGGGTTTCTGGCATACTCAAACAAAAAAAATAAAAGTCCTGTATGCTTTTAAGGCTGAATGAAGTCTTTGGGTGCAAGATGAGCCATCAGGATTGTTGTTGTTTAACAACGTCGTTAAGAAAACCTTTAAAACCGCCCTGGGCAAGATAACGGTGGCAGTGGTGCAGTTGGTCGAAGGTGAACCTCCACATCAGGACCGATATGCTCGCTGGTTTGTGATTGTAGAGGTGGAAGTGTTGCATTGTGTATAATAAGCGGTATGGGTGTTTTGTGTGTAGTTGGGAAACATTAAAACACTTTAAAAATGATTAAAAATGAATGTATTCCCGTTTCCACTCTTTGCTTTGAAAGCTTTGAAGGGGACGGAGGGGAAAAAGGTGGCAGAACCGTAATTTCTCTCGTTGTTTTCCCCTCTGTGCAGCCTTTCATGTTGCGCTTTCCTCATGTGATGAATGTCGTGTAGAAACATCAATACCCACCTGTGGAGCTGATGAAGACACATAAAGAGATAAAACGAGCGTAGCTGCGGATCCTGGTCGCGAAGCCGTAAAGCGGGTCAGTCCATAAAGTGAAGTACACGATTAGAGGAGCTTCAGGACGGCGTTTCAGCCAGCTAACCGCGGGGCTGCCGCCAGCGGAGGCAGGGCCAGCTGCTTGATGAATGAGGACAAAGGGGCCGAACTTCGCCACAACCAAAGTTCAGCGCTCTGCGGGGAGTTTGAGGATAAAGAAGTTGCTCTTGGTTGTCTTCTCGGGAGTTTTCCTAATGATCAGATCTGAGTGGAGCCTGACAGGAGTTGCTCTGTAAGTAGCAGCGTACCACAGAGGAGAGGTGAGATGGTCATGAAATATTAAGAGAACACATCTGGAGACGGTGAGAGGTGGAGGCGGACGGACATTTTAGGAAGAGCATGCTCTGTGTGAGGCCCACACTTCCTGTTCTCCGTGAAAGCTCCATCCGTGTAATGGATGGCGGAGTCTCCGGGGAGTGTCTAGACTACGGTGGGAAATCTAAATGGTTGGGAAAGCCACTCGCATCCCTAGTAAGTAGTGCGGCAGGAGAGCAACTCAGAAAAGTTCAAGTCTTCACCCTGATTAACACCATCTCCTCCCCCCAACTCCCTTTTCATCAGTAATTAAGGGAAATTCCAGGGATGGGGATATTTTTTCCCTAATCCCTCCAACCTCAGGTGCCCTCAGCTCCAGGCCATGATGCTCACCACCCCTCCACTCTCTCCCTCTTTTTTTAAGCCTCCACCCTGGTTCTTTTCCTCAGTCTCCCCTCAGTTATTTATGAGCAGGACTTGAAATAGACTTCAGTATTTGATAAAAGCGTGATCTTTAATCTGAGTTGCCTGAGAAGTGCATTTCATTTTTATTTCCCATCAGAGATTGATGGAGGAGTGTGGAGGTTATCCACTCTGTGATTGCTAATGTAAATCCACGGTGTTGTGGTGGACACGTATAAAGATATGTGAGGGGATTGTGTTTGTCTGACCGGATTGTGACGCGGCCACGAGACGGAGAGGCTTTAGCGTGATTCAGCTTCGTCTGTGAGCTGAAACATGAGAGTTTTCGTTGCTAAATCAGTGATTACGGTTCTTTTACTGCTTCTACACGTTTCAGCCACTCGGCTGTGCTTTTTCTGAAGAGGTAGGGAAAAAATAAAATGGGTGATAAATTGAAGATGACAGTTACGCCATATGAATGAGGCCCCTTGTGTATCAATTCGCTCAAAGCCAGCTGCAAATCTAACTCTGCCTCCTTATGTGGCAATTACTGATGGGTAACATAACCTGAGTGTATCTGCTCTGTTCATTACGGCAGCGTTCTCTGTTGCAGGCAAATGTTCTTTAGGCTCCTACAGAAAATTAGCTCATCCCCCAGGACGTCTTTTATTGGATGATCCTGCGCCGGAGGATGCCGCAAAAACCACTCGAGCTCTCCGCAGCCTGGCCCCGGCCGCCACAGGGTTAATATTTAAAAGCGTGAGCTCCCAGTTGTGTATTGATGATATGTTTTGAAAATTGCTGAGGCAGGCTCATTGTTACAGTGCTGTCTAGAAGATAGCCAGCCGCCCCCCCCATTCCTGTTCCTCCCAATCCACCCTCACCACCCCCCCCTTTATAGCCGCCAGATGGAAAACACACTAAAGCATGTAATGTAATATAGCTTGGCTCACAAAGGTATTTCACACCAACTTCATCTGGCCTCTGATCTGCAACAACGTGTCACCTGAATGAAAAAAAAAGAAGAAAAACAGCCTCTTTTTTTTTCCTGTTTTGTTTTTCACAACTGAAAACCAGTCCTGGTCACTAACCCAAGAGGGAAAGAGGCACACACGTGCAGAAGCTCAGCAGCTAAAAGTGGAAAACAAGTGGAAAATAGGCTGCTGCGCCTCCCAGATGCCTCTATCATTCTTTAAGCTTTTTCTCTGAGATCCTCCTGTTTTTGCTTTTTTGTTTTTTTGTTTTTCCTTGTTGTTGTGTTTTTGGTATTTTCCCTTCCTTCAGCATCGCCGTCTTCCTCTCCTCAATGAACTAAAACTGCCACAACTTCAATACAACTCATCTCAGTCGCAGACAGTGAAAAGAAGAAAGAGATCTGTTAGTCCTCCACAATCACCAGCATCATCCTCAACATAGGTCCCCCCCATCCTCCTCCTCCTCCTCCCTCCCTCCCTCCCTGCAGAGCTCTCCACCATGACTCCCAGCTTCCTGCCTCCCCCCCATCCCTCACACACACACACACACACTTACACACCTCCCTCTCTCTCACCCTCCCTCTCCCCTTTTCCCCGGGACGCTGAATTTTACAGTACCGTCTGCAGGATCCCGGATTGTTGGGAGCACTCCTCTATGCAGAGCAACACAGCTCCGGTGGAGGAACGCTGGAGGCAGCTGTCAAAGCGCAGGCTGCTGCTCCTGCTGCTCTAGTTGAGCCTCGGCGCCGTACCGACTGATTTCACATTCACCAATAAGAGACGGCACAGGGGGCTGAGAGAGAGAGAGAGAGAGAGCGAGAGAGAGAGAGGAGGGAGGGAGAGTCTTGAAGTGAGCGGTGTGGAGAGGCAAGTGGAGTGGAAGAGTGTCAAAAGAAAAAAGAGGTTACAACACCTCCCCAGCTCTTTTTCCCTTCTCCCGTCTGCCTGCTCCCCCTCTTTCTTGTGTTGGCTCAGAAGAAGAAGGAGAGAAAGAAAAAGGCGGCTTCTAAAAAAAAAATCTGAAGAAGAAGAAGAAGAAGAAGAAGAAGAAGAAGGAGGGGGGTAAACCTCAAGTCAAGCCCCATTGAACAGTTGAGAAGGAGGGCTGCCTCAGTGGAACGGGGACCAGTAAAGCTCCCTGTCCAAACACTCGGACTCCTCGTGACACCCAACACTGGCTGGACTGGTCCCAGTGCTCGGCCCCGCTCTCCTGCGCCCGCCTGCCCACACCTGTCCCGCTTCCAACATGATGATGTACTTCTGGGTGAGTACCGGAGCGCAGTGTGGGTACCAGGCACGGGCTGGGAGCTGCTGTGTAGGTGTGACGTATGCGTCTGAGCGGGTTTTAGCACTTATACAATATATAACTCTGTGTGTTTGTGTGTGTGTGTGTGTGTGTGTGGTGCTGCGCCTCCCACACGCCTGAGCTGATCTGATGGTTTTTCCACTTCCATGTGTTTTATTGACGCTGCAGCCGGCAGCCACAGAGGCCTGTGTTTACGTGTCAGATTTATTCAGCCTTTAAATGAGGGAGGATGTCAGCGTGTGATTATAACCAACACTAATACCTTTATACGTGTTGTGATTCAACTTCCAGTGACAGTCAAACTACCCAGCATGCAGCATGTCAGCCATGCATCCCTCCTGCTTGGTGGGTGGGGGGTTGGGGGGGGGGGGGGTCTTTCAGGGACACACCACGATTCCCTCGCCTGCACTCGTTTTTCTGATGCTTTTTTTCGTGATGTTGTTGTTTTTCCAAGTCGGGCAGAATTTCATAAATTAAATGGCATTAAGTGCGGAATGAGGATGATTACAGATTGTTAACCAGAGCTGCTGATTAATTCTCTTTGAGATCATGTGTGATTAGTCAGATTGGTTTTGTCTCCTCGGTGGTTTGTATTCTCACCACAACAATATACCCGCCCAAGTGCTCGCCGCTTTTTTTATTTTTTTGCGTTTGCGCTCTTTTCCTTTTTTCCCCATTACTCACTAATGCACACCGCAGATCATTTTAATCCTCCACTGTTTTGCCAACTTTGATTTCGTACCTTTGCAGAAATAAAAAGTAAATGAATATTTCCACCGTTGTGACTGTAAACAGTCTGAGCTGTAATGCAGTTAGAGATGTGTCTCCTGCAGACTGTGTGTGTGTGTGTGTGTGTGTGTGTTGTGTGTGCAGCTATTGATCGTGAGTTCAGATTTCTGGGGAGAGAGCATCTTTTTTTTTTTTTTTTGGAGGGGGTGGAGGAGGGAGTTACTTCACGTGGATGAATCTATTATAAATGACTTTATACTTGAAGCACTTTCTTGTACTTGGAAGTGAAAAACAAAGCATGAATAACCGAAATATGCTATGCATGCCATGAATGAAACGGCACTCAGTATTGATTGTGAGCTCAGATTTCTGGGCAGAGAGGATGTTTTGGGGCCAAAGTTATTGAGAGTGGAGAAACGAGCTCGTATTTGAACCATTTGGAAACTTTTCTTGAGTTGACTGGAAGTGACAGGAGGGGGGTATGATTTCCAAAACCATGTCACAACTAAAAGAAACCAATCCCGCGCGTGGCATCGCCCGCCTTGGAGGCCCCGCTTGATACTTGACGCGAGCGTCTCCTGGGTCCTGGTGCTCATCACCGTCTGCTAAGACTCTTTGAAGGAGTCCTGCTCATCTTCCTCCACCTCCAGTTTCATCACACATTCCCCCTCCAGCCAGCCAGAGTGATGACCACACTCAGATGTCGGCTGATGCTGACAGTTTACAGCCCTGCTGCCTCATCAGTGGGACTGTGGGTTTTGTGCAGCAGCAGTGGGTTTCTTCTCATCTCATCTGCGATTGTTTGCATTGATTGCCATTACCCTTATGCAAAACGAAAGTCTTAACTTTGTTTCTCTCCTGAAGGAGCCCTACCTTATCAAGTTTCAGCTCATAACTTGTGACCTATTTCAGCCAAACGTGATTTGTGAGGGATCAGACGAGCCTAAAGTGCTCCTGACAATCTTTTGCCTGAAAAGAGAATCAAAAACAAAAGCATGAGAATTTATTTTAAGATCTCGACATGTGAAAAAAAAGTGCCATTGTTTTGTTTTCGTAGATGGAAAAAGAAAAATATGTGGAGGAAGACGATCTGACTGCACTAACTTGGACTTCAGAACGTGCATTAGCTGCTTCATCCTGTGCAGTTGCAGCACTTTGTTTCATGGAGGCCGTGGAAACCAGAACAGCTCTGTGAAAACGTGTTCGTTATCAAAATGGGGTTGTTTGAAACTAAAACCTACAGTTAGTTTCAAACAGTTTGCATGAAAATAAAAGGTATTTCTGGATGCTGCTCCTTTTTGGTACTAGAGCTTAGTTCACTGTTTATATTTCATTAGATTTTTTTTCTTTCTTTCTTCATTTTATCGGAAAAAGAGTACAGAGGAACTATAAAAGCGATAAAAATCAACAGGCATTGTTTTTTTCAATGACAGCAGGGATGTTCTGCAGCAACCGCACGACTCTGAACACATTTGAAGCAGGTGTAGATGAAGCTGAATGAAGCGGGAGTCCTGGCTAACGCAGGTTAGCAGCTCAGGTGATGAAGCTTGAACTGCCAAATCAAAGCTGATGAAGATCTGTGAGGATCAGAACTTTCCTTTTTTGTAAATGGAGATATGTTGATGATTGAGTATAAATTGTTTGACTGTTGAGATGGTGAAGATGGTGAGAAATATCAAAGATCCAGCTTTTCACCTTGTTTAAAGATCATTTCTGAGAGAAAAAAAAAGCAACTGGTGAACCATTAGCTGCATGTACCTGGCGTCCACCGTGATTGAGTGTGCCCGTTAGCGGCCAGCGTTTAGCTGCGAGAGGAAGTTGCGACTGTCTCCATTTGAACTGCAGGTGGTGAGCATTACCTGCGGTCCCTCCGGAGGCCTGTCAGCCGTGCATCAGTCTGGGGAACTTGCAAACTCCCCTCATTAGAATATTTATTCACCAAGCAGATGTTCTTATCCGGGGCAATTACCTTTGGCTTACATTTCCCTGTTGCCCACTGATATAGATGAATGTGTATACAAAGACGTCCCAGGTTATGCATGGGGCCCCTGGGTGCCACCCACCTTTCCCCCCCTTCCCACGTGCACGGCGGGAAAGTCAGCCACCGTCTGCTCCTCCACAGCGCTCAGGCTAAAAAGCCAGCCTCAGCTCCTCTGTGGTAATTGGAGGAAGTGGAGGCGACATCTCCTGCGATGGCCGCAGTGATGGAGAGATGGCCTGTATATCATTCTCTCCACCCGGCTGTTCCTTTGAATTAGAGACAGGGAGAAAAAGGGAAGAGGCATGCAGCGGAGAAACCAAGCATGCTTCTGTCCTCCCCTCAGTGTGATGAATAATTTAGCAATGCAGGGCCCTTGCTGTCGAGTAGAGATGGTGGTAATGGGGAGACTGGATATATGTGGCATGGCAAGGAGCGATGCTTTACGTTAGACTTCCCCAACCGATGCACTCAAGTGTGCCGCAGGCTGCTTCACATGGCGTGCTTTGCCTGCATTAATGCTTTGTTTTTATTTATCGGGAGGGAATGTAAGGCGTTGCTTACAAAGAAGCGGGTTTGAATGTGGCTATTATCACTGGTGGAGGCAGACGTTCAGCCAGAGATGCTGTGATTAGGTTACCCATGGTGCAGTCAGCTGCAGATTACAGCGGTTAACACGAAGAGGCCGGAATATTCCTGCTTGTTTCTGTTCCTGTTCTGCACATACGTGCAGACGAATGTCCTCTGAGAGGTTTGCAGTCTCTCCGGCCTGCAGAGGAAGTTTGAATTCATGGCGAACGGCGTAAAGAGGCAGAGCTGATCAGACATTCTGGACGGCAGGGCAGCCGAGTCCAGACCCGCCGGTTTCATATTGCAAGATGAAGTGCTTGCGATCGTTTGTTAATGTATTAATTGATCTGTGTCCTCAGACGGGCAAATCAGGAGTAGTGTCACGTAGACTCTTTAGTAGTCCCCGAGACGCCTTCATTAGCTGCTGCTGGCCAGGCTCTCCACCCCCATTACAAGACCACGCTGCCACACACTTTACCTGACTGCTGTAATAACTGCAGACGTTTCTATCTCCTGGCAAGACCTCCGACAGCCTGAACGGTTTGGGGGGCTTAACATCAAATGTGAGAAGCTCCTTTGAAAGGCACTGCAGGTGATTCACTTCGGGGGTGTCACGTGGCGTTGTTTTGTCTGCGAGTGGCTGCTCTCCCTTTTCTTCCCCAGTTTGAGCAACGGCTGTTGCAATCAGTCATTAACTTCCAGTTTAATGTTTTATAATCTGGAAGGCACACATGCTTTTGTAGCAGAGCTGATGTAACAGCTCTGCTACAAAAGCTGAGCCGAGGAAGCAGCCGAGTCAGTACATCCAGGAAACCTGTTATCTCTTTAACTGCTAATACCAATGAAATTCTTGCAACTTCATTGAGTTGTGAAATTGTATATTTTTCAAGTGCAATGCTGACTCCATAGAAAATCAATTCATGCAGAAAAATGAGGATAGTAGAGTTTTATTTCTATTCTTTTTTTTATTTTTGGAAACCCCACCCTTTGTTCTCTCCAGGATCATTTGCAATCAGCAGCTTTAACAATAATTCGGCCAGCTTTTTTGGTCTCTCCCCCCTTGGGGCTAATGGGTCTAGAGCCCAGCTAATTGTGATTAGGGCTCTGACAGCAGGTTTTACTTGCAGGATTTTCACACCACAGTCCTCTTTGATATTAGCTGCACAGCTGATGAAGAGATTAGATACAGAAGAGGGGGGAGAGGAGGGAGCAAAGGAGGTGGTAGGTGTTCTTAAACTACAGAAAGACACCTACACGGGGGAAATCACTGGTGAGTTTAGCAGAGGAAAATAAATCCGGCCGCAGTAAAAGCCTTGCGCTCGCTTATTGCACCTGCTATCATTAGCACTTTTGTACACATGGTCAGCCTCCCAGGGAAAAGTCATTATCCAGCTGTGCCGTTATTTTTCTGCTGTTTTCTCCTAGTGGAGTGTGACTTCAGGGCTATAGCCAGCGCACCATTTAATGCCTCCAACACAATAAAGGACTCTAGCCTTAATGATGTGGGATTGGATGGCCATGCCTCAGGTTGTCCAGGGGCTTGTGAGCTGTTACTACGAGCGGCCATTTTGCCTCGCCGCTGTCGAAGGCTCCATGTCGATTGCAACTCTGACCAGAGGAGGCAACCCCCCCCCCCCATAAAAAAAGAGAAAAAAAAAATCAGATCTCCTGATTAACTGCAGGTACGTCATTTGTTACCAAAGTTACCAAAACATGAAGTGATTGGTGCGTTGCTGTTTTCTTCTCTCCTGACTGGATCGCATGCAGCACTGGATTATGCAGAGTGATGTTTTAAGCTAAAGCAAAGCAGACATTTTTTCATCTTAATGACTCAGAAGATTAAATATTAATATTATAACAAAGAAAACTGGAGCAAAAGTTCAAAGACGTTTGCCCCAAATCTCAAGCGTTGAACTTAAAAATAGGCAGCGCTGTTTGTGTGCACGCCATCCACGGTCGGACAACAAACGACTTTCAGGATCACAGCATGTGTCATTTAGTGTGGATGGAACAGTAAAAACACTTTTTCTTGGCAATTTAGATGCCGTGGCCTAAAAATGTCCCCCATTCAGCTGATGTAAGGGAAGAAAAGGCTTCTCTCAGCGCTCATTCACATTCAGAAGTTCCCCCTCCTCTCCGTCTCGGAGTTCAGAAAGAACACGAGCATCTGTTTAAGACAAACATCATATACTGGTAATTATATTTTACAGGTTTCTTCATTTATTTCAGTCTTTGCGGTCGGCCTGTTGCGCTTGTCAGGAGCTGCAGAAGTCTCTCACGGCGGTCCTTCATGCTCTTGGCTGCGGTTGCAGCGAGGATGCGTGTGCATCGCTAACACGCCTGTGCCACAGATATGCCCCGAAGTGTCAACTCTCACATACGGAAAATATTGGAGGAGAGGCCCCTGTGAGAATGGCAGCGGCATATCCACTGGCAGCCTGCCACGCATGATAAGAAAACCTCCTCTGCCCTCTTCTCTCTCTCTCGCTCTCTCTCTCTCTCTCACAGCAACAAATGTAATTTGAGTTGCTTTCCACTGTTTTAGAGCCACTCGTTCATACAGACTCTTCATGTTGTGGTAAATCCAGGAATGAAATGTCGGTGGAAGGTTTTTGCTGTTTTCTGGTTTCCGGCAGTTTCTCATCTCAGCTGACAAATGTGTCCTCAGCTACCTTGGTGAAAATCTCACCGGAGCGCTCTCGATTGCTCGCTGCACAGCTGTGTTTCTATACATCTCCCTTTTACATGCAAGCATATACATTTGCACACATTAGCATATGTTAGTGGGACAAATTAGATTCAATACCCAGCACCCAATCCTTCATCAAACAAATAAAGTAAGTTGTTGTTCCTTTTTGGAGGTAATTTGCGGAGGGGGGGGGTCTGCAGAGTCCACGGTATGATGTAATACGAACACACTGATTTGCTGAGCGCACTTTTTTACATGCAATGTCATTTTATCACCAGAGCTCAAGCTTTTAACTGCATTTGCAGATTTTATTGGGGGAATAAAACTCGATGCACAAACACAATTAACCTCCACAAACAGGAGAGGAAAACAGAAAAAAATATGAATAATATACTTTTTAAATAATGATTGTCTTGAAAGAACGCAGTGCACATTTATTTGAAGGAAAAAAAAAGGAATCTCTGCATACATGTCAGTGTTTTAGTTTTATTTATTTTTTTACAATTATAAAAAACACCGGATGGATGGTTGGATAATTAAAAATAATAAATAAATAAGGAATCTAAAAATATATATAATCATGAATTAATTTGAAAAAAGAGAAGAGTTGTCTCTAAAATTAAAAACGATAGATAATAATCAATACAGTATAATTAATAAAATATATATGTTTAACAAAATGAAATACAATTAAAAAAACAGTTTAGACTGAAATAAACAAAGATGAGTAAAAATGTAACAGCAGGAGAGAAAAAATAAAAATTAAAAAACTTTTGATGAAAGTCTTAACACATACGTGCGTGACCTACGTGCGCCAACCCGAACAGGAAAAATGGATGCAAACTAATGTGAAAGTACAAAAACATTGTGGTTTAAAATTATTTGTCGTGTTTCATTGTCCAGATTGACAAAGACAAAAAGTAGAAGCCGTCTCCATCCGATGCTTCTTCCTCCGCGTTTTTCTTCTCGCACGTTTGTTTTTACAGGTGCAAAGGCTCTATTCAGAGCTAGTTATATACTCTTCTCAATCAATCCCAGCCACTATAACCCCCCTACTTGTCACGTAAAAGGGGGTTAAGAAACAGTGTGGCACACTGGCGGCTGTAAAATTAATGGCAGGAGAGTGACATTAGTGTTATAGGTTATTGACCGATTTCATGGAATTTATGACCCTAATCGAGAGGCAGTGTCAAAGGGAGTGAAGCAAATAAGAGTGCTGCTGACAGCAGAGTCGTGATGCGGCCACTGGACACCACAATTTGAGCTTTCCCAGTAAATTGTCGCTGGGACTTTATAAGTCTCGGCGGAGGCCCCTTTCGCTCTCTCTGCCCGGGTCCAGAGGCCATGCCCCGGGCGTACCTCCATCCTCCAGGTCAGACACAGGCAGGCTCGGCAGATGATGAGAAACGCTACTTCATCTCACCTCATGTCAGGCTTGGCCTCTCATCGTGTCAGCTGGTGCCTGTGTGTGTGTGTGTGTGTGTGTGTGCGCATCCACGGGTGTGCTCACCTCTGTCAGTGTGTGTGTGTGTGTGTGTGTGTGTGTTTGTGAAGAGGGGGAAGCGTTCGCTCTCATGCAGTTTTCATGATCATTATATAACCTGCTGTACAGTATATTTGGAGCTACCGGTGTCTGTTTCCACGCCTCGGAGAGATGGTCAGAGCTTCTGTTTAAGCTCCGACTAGAAACAGAAATATTCAGCAGCACGCAAACGGCCGGCCCATGAAGATGACTGAACCCTGGCTGATAAATAATTCTCACTGAAAAATGCTGCATAATGCGACACCGTTGTCATTTTAATCCAAAAAGTACGTATCTATGCACCGATGAATGCAGGTGAGAGGACAACAAGTCCAAACACCGCTGGCCTTTTTACATTTATTTATTTATATATTTTAAATTTCCGTTGGGTTGATGTTTTAGCCCTTTTTCACCCAACTGTCAACTGGTGCTCCGCAGCCTGCAGCTGGTCACTGCCACGAATACGATGATCAGAGACCTGCTCGTAGCTAATGCTGCTTCTCTTTTTATGCTGTAGATTTACCAAAATACAAATTTACATTCCAGTTAGAACTGAGAAGAAATGAATTAGAGCTGTGATGCCCAGTCAATACATATGTAGTCTCCACAAGTATCTACTACTATTAGAAGAATTTGAATTAACTGTCGAAGATGCTAAACAATGTGATAAAAGTATTTATTGCTTAGAGAATCCTCAGAGTATATATGTCAAGTTAGCCGATGCTGTTGCATCCCTACTGGGGTTGCAACTTGATGTCTGCTCCCCCAAACTCTTCTGATCATTTTTTTTAAGATGGTGCTATAATCTATTTCTGAAACTTAGTCTTTTTGCTCTTGTGTGACACACAAGATAATGAGACTCAACTGTCACAAACAACTTTCTCCACTGCTCTTTTGTCAATGACGGACAATGGAAATCTTGCAACTGCTGCGACATGTCGTGGAAAAATGCCAAATGAGTTGCAGAAAAAGCGACCGAAACTCGCGCAGTGACTGTGCACGTGTTGGCCAGATTGATTTATACAAACGCAAGCTATCTGCGTGTAAAATGACTCTTCGGATGTGGGGTTCACACGTTTATCCCACAGTCAGGCTGCAGCTGCCAGAGCAGGGAGAGGCGGGCACCTCTTCTTGACAGTGCTTAGTCATAGTAGATGGCACCTGCCCAAGAATATGAAGTGATTTATTTTTCAGACTAAATCATTTCTGCTGTGCACCACATTCATGACCTGCCCTTGTCTGATTGGCTGATACTCATCAGAACCATGTGATGGAAGTTACTTATGCGGAAACCATCCCACTTCTGGGTTGGAGCTCATCCAGGAAGTACACGTTGGTGCAGTTCCTCTATTGGCCACCAGGTGCTGGTTCCAAAACAGAGAAAATCCCCATTGACCTCCATATTAAAAGTGTCAGCTTTGCAGCAAAATTAAACTTATTTACAGCCTGGTATAAAATAGTGTTGTTGTCTTTTTTTTTTTTTTTTAATCTGTGCTTAGTATCCATGACAACTGTATGGGGGATGAATGTTTTTTGTACCACATCAGATAAATATATATTAAGCAATAAAGCTAACCAATCATGTGACAGGATGTCATTTGACATGCTTGACTGACAGCTAGCCATTGGCACCAGTGTTGCCAGATTGGGTTTCTTTTCAGCACGTTGGGCTGGAAAAAAACAGCATTGTTTGAGTTGATAAAATCTGGACTGCTTTTCACAACTTTGTTTCTGTTTTCTTTTTTTTCCAGAAATTATCAGCAAAATAGTAGCCATTATATGGTAGAGAAAAGTAGAAATTCACACATTTCAATCAACTGCTGCTCATGTCGTTTCATATTATTTTGAAATCAAAAAGAGTCTAGTCAACTTAATTTGGTTATTTAGTGCTGCTGTGAAGCTTCACGTGCTTATGACCCGCTCTTCATTACGCATGTTTTACGTTTTTAGCATGAGTTCCTAGAGAAGTTGTCATTTGGGTTGGTTTTATATCGAGTTGGGCCGGTCTATGGTACTGGATGCACTCGCACTGCACAGACAAACCTGTCAATGAAGAGAAGCTGTGAGGAAGTGCTGCATCTTCTTTGTGGTGCTTAGTCATCGTAGATGGCACATGCATTCACGAGATGACAGTGCAAAGCCTCCATCTCGACAGTTATAGTTTAATAACATACATTATTAACGCATCTGTTATTAAAAAGCAATACAGTCGGCTCACCTTTATTTAAAATTCTCATGAAATGGTGGTAGGATACATGTACCTGCAGATTTATACATTTATTGTAAAAAATTATGTTAACAAGGCTGCCTGGGGGGAGCCCTGATTGGTCAACGTCAGTGGACTGATCGGGCCCTGCTCAGGACCTGCTCACCGCTCTGCAGTAGTGTTTTATATATTTATGTCTGTTATGTACCAATAAACGGGACTTAGCTGTTGAATCAGACACTGATGTATAAACGACAGTGGACAACACAAACTATAAACACGAAGGCTTCAAAACAGGGACGTCAAACTCATTTCTACCGAGGCCCACATCAGCATCACGGTGGCCCTGAAAGGGCCAGTCGTCACTGTAAGACTGTATAAATGCAACTACTCTTTAACGAGAAATAACAGTTTCTGCATTCTATCTTAAATAACAATTTTAATAATAATTTTTTGGTGTAAAATATCTACTTGACATTATGATTTCATGTTGTAAAGCTTTGTATTTTTTCTGAGAATTTTTGCTTTAAAATCACAAAGTAAAATGTAAAGTAAAATAAATCTTGGTCCAAAAAGTCTGAAATTTAAAAAAAAATATTTTTTTTTATATATAATTTTTACTTTCTCTCAGAAACTGCAAGTGTTTTGAAACGTTCACTCAACTTTTTGTTGTAAAATCGCAAATTTTGCCAAACTGTGACTTTTTAAAACTTAATACTAAATTATAGCAGTATTTATTAAATGGTTTATGAAAAACTATATTAATACTTACAAGCTGCTTGCTTGTTCGTTTCCGACGGCGCCGCCAGCTGACTGAGGCAGTCGTGTTGTGTTCCGATATCCATACTTTCCTTACTTCCCATATTTACTTTGAGTAAGTAGGATGTTCCGATTACGATTGCGGCGAAAATAAGTGTACCGAAAAGACCCGGGTGGTGTACTCAAAACGGCCAAAACACTGAGTGTCAAACAACTACACTTTCCGTCCTTCATGTCCGCCATCTTTGCTACGTAGCGGAAGAGGCGGTACCAGGCGGACACAACTCCGCTCGAAAAAATTAAAGAAAGGACTGTAACGGTAACAACGATAACTGCGTCGATTACAGCTCCCGAAACGTAAAGATGTAAGTTTTGTCGTATTACGTCTCAACAATTGCCTGTACTTCTCTGGTTGACCGTTCAAACGTTTTTGGTGGGTGACGACCCGAGGCGGCAATCGTTATCGTAACTTCCGGTAAGTGGACCATTGAGTATGCGATTTGTAACAAGGATTACCTGGCGAACTCTGCGCACTTAGTAAGTGCGGAGAGCGCATTGCGTTTAAGTTTACACATTGAAGTATGGATATCGGAACGCAGCCCATAACCCCGGGGCAACCGGGTGAGTGCGAGACGGACTCGGTCCGCTGTATTTCCGATACTCCGCTGTCCGCTCTCACTCACGCCATTTGTGCTTAGTGTTAGCAGCTAGAGGACTCACATAAACTGTGTTAGTGGAGACGTCGTGATTCAGTAGGAAGATTCGGACCGTTAACCTGAGTAAATGAAGAACCGACCAGATGTACCGGCGCCTCGATATCGGTGAGTGGGCGGGAAGAGAGGGTATGAGTCAAGAAAGTCCCACGGAAGTAGATTAGTGCTTAAACAGATTTAATTAATTAATTGATTGATTAAAATGGCGCTGTGCCACTGTCAAAATACGTCACAGGGGGCTCAGAAATCGATGGTGGCTCCACAACACCTTTGGTGTATGGTGGAGAGACACCTGAGCTTTTAAGGTAAAACCTAACCTGATGTTGCTGTTTCTTGTAAAATACTGACTACATATTTATTTTAAGACAAATCATATGGCCTTCAAGATGTCACGGGGCATATAAAACGATGTGGTGGGCTCAGGTGTGACACTAGTGCTTTAAAAGGAGCTGTAGGCTTCATGTTTGAAATGTTTGGTCCTGCAGAAATAGAAAATAAAAATCCTATATGGCCCTGCAGACCGCTCACACTCCGGAGGAATGTCGAACATATCCTGAAAGTAGTTGACATTCATGGCTCAGGTGTGTTGCCGTGGAGCTTGTAAATAATGACATACCAACAAAAGCAAGCCCAGCAAGTGTTAATAGTCATGACTGAGGAGAAGCACCACCGTCTGTACTGTTTTCTGGAACCTTTTGTTCATGTGCAAAGAGAAAAGTGGGAGAAAAAAGGAAGAAAAAAAAAAAGACTTTCTTCACCCAAAGATGCTCTCTTTTTTCCAGAAATAGAAGCTGACATTATCTTGTTGTTAACAACTTGGCTCCTGGACCTCCCAGGGAGCTCTGGCTCTGTGCTGTTTGTTTACCCAGGGTCCTCCGGGCGGCGTGAGGACGGTCAGCTGTGGCGACACAGCCTCCGCTGTTCTGCCCCAGAGCTCTGTGGCTTTTGTGCCGTGGCTTTTGTTGCGGTGCTCTAACCTGCTCTGAAAGCCCTTCGGTGCGCCTCTGACATGCTGTGCTATCGCATCGCAGGCCTCTGCTGAATGTATGGAGCCATTGAGACACGGTGCAGAGCGAAATGAGTTTGATCCAGCCAGCGACGATTGAATGCAATGGCGCTTGTCTCCGGGGTGTGGAGTTTTCTGTCCGCTGATGCTGGATGCAGTGATGCAGCTCTCCCTCTGAACTGCTGAGGCCTCACTTCTTTTAAATGATGCATTTTAAAGACCAGTGTACATGAGAAGAGCGTGTCACTTCTCCACGTTTGCATTGAACAAGAAAAAGATGTAATGTGTTTCCATGTTGCATAATCTATAGACCTGTAGATACATCGTTATCACATGGATCTACCAGTTGTTTTTTGATGAGAATATCAGAATATCAGACAGTGATGGGGGGAAAGATGAAGCCGTTGAATGAATAATGACGCCTGATGAGCTGATGAATGACACGTAATAAGAATTAATATCTACATAAATGTCATCGTTTGGGATTTGAGGGCTTCCCTGACAGCTTAATCCCAAGAAACAACAAACAGAAAATAAATTTTGTCTGATTGATGATGTGCCGACAGTCTCGCCAGTGTTTTTCATATAGTGATGAACATATAAACATGGACAGCCCTCTCCTCTCTCCTCCTCATCATCATCAGCGGCGCTGCAGCGCCTGACAGAGAGCCCAGTAGTTTGCTTTTTAATTAAAAAGAAAATTCAATAACCTTATCAAGACTTGCTATTTTAGTTTGAGAAGTATCGATCAGCCGTTCAGTTATGCAGATCTGCCGCTTTTCATCTTCTGGGCAATTTTTGCATGGCGGCCTCTTGGTTGCCCAAACAGATCTCATTTCAGAAAATCTATTTTATATATATATAATTCAGCTCGTGTTTAGCTCAGCTTCCAGACGCTTAAGTATGTCGTCAGGTGTGCTATGCGGTGACAGATTCGAGGAGTCAGGTGTGAAACAGAGCAGAGAGGCTTGAACACAAGTCTGTGTGAAGGTGAGCGCTGTGAGGGGGAGATTCAGGACAAAGATGGACAAACTCCCGCGAGTGAGAGGAGGGAAACTGTGCCACTGATGATCCGCCACAGCAGGAGGCTAATTACCCACACACCTATGCATCTCTCTCTCTTTTTTCTTTTTTTTTTCTTTTTTGCACTCTGCCTGCTAATGGAATTAAAAAACATGTTGCCAGGGGTCTTTTGCAATTTGGAAAATAAGTCCATTAAGTTCATTAATTTAATAATGGGCAATAATAATGAATAAAAAGTATTGCTCAATTAGAGGGGAGCGTACGGTTGGCTGTCTCACATTCATTCGAAATCACCTCAGTGTGCAATAGCTTAATGAGATTATAATGGAATTGATATCGCATAGGTAGTGAATTAAACCGTTACCAGGGAACTCATTAGGAATGAAACTCTAATCCTGAAACACTTGTCACAGCTAAAATACGCTCCTACTTTTGTTATTAGCCGTCAGTGGAAGGCATCAGTCTCAGCTGGAGTACAGTCTGGAGGTGAGTCCCTGGTCGTGATGAAGTAGAAGTCGTTCCCCCGGACGTGTGTTAATGGCCGTGAATGTCAGGCGGTCCCTCAGTATTTGTTTGCTGTTGTATCACTGCTGTATCCCCACCGCTGATCGCCTCCTCCGGTTTCACCGCCGCTGTTTCCACGCCAGCAAAGCTGCTGAGGACTTCAGTTAAAATTACACAGACAGCACATTCATAGTAATCTAAAAAGGTCAGGATAAATTACAGTGCTTATTTCAGTGAAAAAGGCAGGCAATGTGATCTGCCATGAGTAGTTTTTCATGCTGGCGCGCGGTATATCCGTGCGGCTTATGGTGCAGATTTGACTCTTTGACTTTTACATGCTTGACACTTGATGTCAATTTACTGTCTCGTTTTTTAAGACTGGCAGCGGCTGAGCGAGATGAACTTTTCCTTTTCATCAGGATATTACAATAATTTGAGGTGTTTTACATGCATAATGGCTTTTTTTACAGGAACACTTAAAATAATGTGTCGTTGGAGGATGCTGTTAAAATCAGAAATAGATTGGTTCATAATTTAACTTTTCATTTAATGTGGGCGCCGTGATACACCTTGTAAATCCACATTATCAGCAGTTTGTGCCGCTTCAGCAAGGCAAGCATGTCAAAATGTATTATCAGTGTCAGTCTTAATGTACGATATATAATGCATAATGTGCTATCTATAATGGATTCAATCAAAAATGAGTCCTCCGCTGTTTGAAAAATTTGGAAACAAGATATTAATCAGGAAAGAAGGAAACTTAAACTATTTACAGTACTTTTTAAAGGAGCATAATGGGTCTAAGATGATGTTCTGCTGGAGATAAGCCACAATAAAATAAAGATTCAGACTGCTATTCCACAGAGGGTGCGTTTAGGAATCCGTCACAGCTCCCTGCCCCAAACACGTAGGCCACAGGTGTCAAACCCGAGGTCCACGGGCCAAATGTGGCACCACTTCATTTAATCAGGCCTGCCAGAGCGTGCAAAGACAAGATCTCGATGCGAACGCCCGTTTGATTCAGTGTAATAACAGAGGTGGAGCGCAGCCAAGAGACCACTTTGCAAATGTTCGCAAAAGACTTTGCAACAAGAAGCTGCTAATTTTTGTCAAAACTTTTTTTTTTGTAAAATTCACTACTACTTCTTCTTTTTTTTGAAATAAGGAAAATTTGAGATTTTAAGGACAAAAAGATGAAATTGTATAAATTTGGCATTTTTATGATTTGTAATTTTCAAAATGTTGCATAAAGACATTTTCCAAAAAAAAAAGTTTAAAAAGTCACAATTTTGTGACATTTGTGATTGTACGATAAAAAGTCTAACAGGATAATTCTTCTTTTTTAATACAAATAGGGGATGAAGCTCACAATTTTTTTAAACATTTTCTTTGAAACTTTCAGATGTTCCAACAGAAATCCAATCTTTTATGAAAAAACCCACGATATTGCAAAATCCACTATTTTACAACAGTTTTGTTGTAAAATGAACTGGCAGGAAATCTGACAACCCAGCTGGTTGAGAAGAATAACCGGTTCTTTCATGGTAACCATGGTGATGATGTGGCCCCGGGATGAAACAGAGTCTGACATCGCCGACATAGATGTATTCATGTCAGACAGAGCAACACTGAGAAGAAAAGTCTCTTCAAAATAAAAGATGTTGCCGCCGCACAAAAACGGGCTGTGAGCGCGGAGTTTTACAAGGAGACGAAGAAGTGAAGAAAAGTCCCCGCAGTCATCCTCAGTCCTCAGCTTCCATACGTCTGTGCGTGCATGCATATGGACGAACATGTGTGCGTGCTTAATTAATATTTAAGCCACCTTCAGCACACCCAGAAAAGGAAGTAAAGGGGATTGTGTTCTCGTGGATCCTTTAATCCTCCGAATTAGCAGTTTAATAACAAGAAGCCATTTGTAGATTAGTAAGATCAAGCTTCCAAGACATGCTTGTGTACAATCTACTTAAATGCTTTGATTTTTGATGTCGGAAAACTTCCCTCACACACGCAGCACGTACAGTGAGGACGATGATGCTGTGCACGTGAGCGTGCATGCTCGTAGCCGTTAGGGCTCCTCAGATATTATTTCATTATATTTTTGGATTACCGCTGAAATGATTAGTTGATTAAATGAGGCATGGGGAATTAATCAATAGCAGTTTTTGATTGACAGTATCATAATTCAAGCAGAGCTGCAGACTGCAGAGCGCCTTCTGATCCCACAGCAGATCCTCTCATTTCCTTTAGCTTCACTCTGCTGACTTCAGTTTACAGCGGTTTAAAACTGTCCGTTCTCTCCCACTTTATAAGTTCACGTTGCGCGTGGGGGGAAATTACCCAGCATGCACCAGGGGCGACAGTGTTACCAGTTTTAATTGTTCTGCCTTTTTCTTCTACAGCACTGTCACAGTTTCCAGTCTTCTTCTGCACTTTAGTTTCTTTTCTTTTCTTTTTTTTTTTTTTCCCCCACTTGATTAGCTATAAAAGTGTGGCTCCACTGTCAGAGCCGTTGCTTGATTAAGTCTGCAGGTTGAAGGTTTGAATCTTGGCTTTACTTGACAAATTGCGTGGAAGCTTTTATTGAACACGTATTTGTGCTTGTGTGTCCGGACGGGAGATGGTGTTATAAATCAGCACTTTAAAGAGGAAACCCTTTTTAATGTGTTAACAGCTTGTTTTGCTTTCTTTTATTGTCTTTTAAATGCTGAATTAACATCTTTCTAATGTCTCCCCGTCTTTGCCTCCATGGAGCCTTTTATCTGAATGCTGCAACATTTACTTCAATTTTCAACAGACAACGACTTTAAAAAGAAAAAAAAATGTTTGGCCCTTTGTAGAGTAATTATTAAGTCATGATATGATGAAGTGTTAAATTGGTAGTGGAGCTTTAAGAGTCCTGAAGTGTTCTCCCATGTTGAAAGTAGAGTTTCCTGCTGTGCATCCGAACTTGCAGAAACGAGCAGATCAGCACATCGTGATGCTCTCACAGTCATCTTGCAGGGACAGAACATTTTGTTTCCATCTAGACCGCAGGTGTCAAACTGTATAAATGTGACAACTTCTTAACACATTGTTAAATAACAGTTTCTGTATTGATTATGTGAGTTACAAATGTTGTTCGGCACACTTTTGCAGGTTAAACAGGAAAGGGGGCACGCTCAGTAAATTCACACTTTTCTTTTTTTGTTGTTTTTTTTAAGCAAAGGTTTGTGGCAAAATTGAGAATTTTGCAAAATCACAACTATTTAATGCAGAATTATGATTTAATGGTGCAAAAATTGTGAGCTAAAATTACAACTGTTTGTTGGTTTAAAAAAAGAAAAAAAGAACTGTCCAAACCCCCCCCCTGAAATCTTGAAAAAGTGATTTTTGTTTTTTTGTTATTACTTTTTGTCATAAACTGCAGATTTTGTGTAACTCTATGGTCATAAAATTTCAGATTTTGCAAATTTTTGACCTTTTAACTTGATACTAAACTTTGTTGAAAAATATTGATTTAAAATCATAGTTTTAGGACAAAAAACAGACTTTTTGTAAAATGCAGTTTCAGCAAAACTGCACAACTGTGAATTTCAGTGTATGCAATGAAACAGCCTAAGCTTTTATTTTAAGACAATCGTACGCCCTTCAAAGTCTCACGGATCCACACAAGATGATGTGGAGGGCTGGATTTTAGCCCACGGGCCTCGCGTTTGACATACGTGCAGATATTGGATCCTCGCCGCAGAAACAGGAAGTGAATGCACCGCTTGTTGACTGCAGAGCCTCTGATGCAACTCTGATCATTTGGTAGAAAAAAAGTCAAAGAGTAAACTGGTAAATACGTGGGATTTTCATTACAATAACCTTGAACTTTTTTACACCAAAATAGCAACTTGAAAATGAATATTTTGCCCAAAAATCAAAAGTTAGGAGTGAATGTTCTCTGCTTCATTCCACAATGAATTTTTTTTTTCAAATATATTGATAATCCTGATTGTACGAGCTTTAGGAAATGTAAGTGTTGCTATAAAACCGTCTGGAAAGCTTTCACTTAATTTCATTTTATGACTTATAATTTAATAGTTTGAAGTCTTCATTTAAAGGCCTCCACGAGTTTCTCCCTGAACTGAAGCTTTATTTGCAGTTTTATCATTAGTATCATTTGCTGATGTTTAAAGTCCCAGGTGAGCACACATGTAGGAGAAAGTGTGAACCTGCCTCGCTGTGTGAGTGTGTGTGTGTGTGTACAAAACGTCCACACGCTGAGATCCCATCTCCTCTATCAGCGCTCGGCGTCGTCATTTGCCAGCGATGACAGCCGCCTCAGTTTAACCGCCGCAGATCGGCGTGTCACAGCCGCCATGTTCCTAATCATCCCCACGCAGAAAACCTCGTCTTTGTTGGCGTTGCCTGATAGTGTCAGCGTTATCCCCCGACTCTCCCGCCCGGCCAATATCAGAGATTGATTGCTTTTGTCTTGTTATCGGGGTCGTTTAGGTGAGATTGACACATGCTCACAGGATAAGGAGGCTCTGAAGGGCTCTGGGACTGAGCGCGGCGGGTGGAGAGGGTCCTCGGTACAGTAACGATGGCGTGTTTTTAAACATGCATGATGACCTGCATGAATTGTTGATGATGAATAATCAGCTGCATCATGGGGGCTGTAAATAGGTCAGAACGAATTCTCTGCGCCTCACTTTGTTTTTGGCAGATCTGCAGGAAGGCAAGCTAATTGTTTGTGCAATAAAAAAAGAATATAAATAAAGGGAGAAGAAGAAGAAAGGAAATCCTTTAAACGTTGCTCGGCCCCTTCGAAGTCCACGGCCTCGGCTCGTCCAACCTCGGTCTTTCGCTCCACCCAGCTCAAGCAGAGAAGAAGAAATAGAGATCTCAGGCAAGGCGAATGTTTGTTGCACACTGAATTTTCTCGGCCACTCTGCTTTGGTGGTTGCCAGGCGGGGGAGCTTCATGCTCTGCACACTAGCCACACATCCTAAATAATTCACTCTCTGCTTGAGAATTCTCCAACGAACTCACTGCCGCCATTAGACACTCTGTGGCTGCCAGCTTTTCTTTCTTTCTTGCATCCTCACCGAGGACAGTGAGAAGACGACGACAGCGTCGTCGTCATCGTTGAGCGTGAGGATGGGAAGAGATGAAAAACGAGCAATATCTCGGGTCGATGAGAGTTCATGGACAATCCAATACATAAAAGCAAGTTTACATGCATAACACCTCAACATCAAGATTTTTCACAGAGTTCAGCAGATTTTCCAGAACTCTCCTACTAGTTTTTTTTTTAATCTGAGATGCCTCTTTGACAATGTCTCCCTCATGCAAAATGCATGAGCGCTTGTGGATCGATACGGGCCCTTTAATCTCTCTACATAGACAGCTCCTGCGCTCAGGCGTTGAACCCACACCCCATGGCTGCCACCGCTGCAGTCCGGATCAGAGGCCGCGAAGAGGCAGAGCCATCAGCTGGACTACCGGGGGGGTCTCCGGCCCCCGTGTGGACATGTTGACTGTAGGAGATGCAAACTTCCTTTAAACTGCAACACCCGCTCCTGTTTAATGCTTCTCCCGGTGCTCACAAAGAGAAAAAAAAAAACCTCTCTGGTGTGAAGAAACCTTTTCTAACTGTTGGAGGCTATTATCACTCGTTCTGCTACCATCTGTGTTTGTTTTGCCTTCACATACTGTAGAGACTGAAATAGACTGCTGTTGCTGCTACTATGCAGCACTGTTATGTTCCTCTTAATTTCATTTTAAAAAAAGAAGAGCTCTGTCTGCTCTCTGATGGCTTTCCTCTCATCAGTCAATCATACAAAAACATCTGAACAGTCCCACATGTTGCCGTAGACCTCCACTGATGAGTCAGTGCCTCAAACATCCGTACCGTTGACCCAAATACTCAATTCAGCACCAAATCTGGATTAATGCTGCTGAAAATAGTCGCCAAATGAGCGCACCATTTCCTCCTGTTTGAACTCACAGTGAGCGGATGTTTTTCCCCAAAAATTTGTTAAAGAATGTTTGTCTGCTTTGATATATGCTACTCAGTTGCAGCGAATGGATTTGGCCCGAGACCAGAGAGAAAAACTTGAAGGTTCCCATGAAATCAAATTTCCAAAGGTGCTTTGGAGGTATTATTTGTGCTATTTTGGAGGTTTTCATTTCCTGGAAAGCAGTTAAACATGTTGATGACTCATCCTGCACCGAGGGGGTGTACTAATTTTGCATTCAATTGAAGACTTTAATTTTGAATTTCAGCTGAGCTGATAGTTGGTGGTGGGCGGTGCTTGCTTGCTCGTGGCAGTGGAGTCGACCAATCAGAAGGGACTGTGACATGGACTCTCTAACTTCTGTTTCAACTGGGAACCTGTAAATACTGAACAATCTATCCTGTCATGTGGCCCATTGATTTGTACGGAGAGTCTTTGAAGCCCATTTTTGTACCACGTCAGATGAATTCGTATAAAGCAATAACATTAACCAATCAGATGCCCAGATGTTATTTGACGTGTTTGACGGACAGCTAGCCTTTAGCTCTGCTTTGTCAAAACGGGCTCCAGAGACTCTCTCTACAAATCTATGGGTCACGTGATGAAATAGTTGGTCCAGAATTTTACAGTCAGTGGTCTGCATCGAGCAAACAACTATGGACCTACAGCTAAAACTCAACACATTGCTAAAAGCCTTTCACACAGTACTGAACCAGAAAATCTTACTTACACATTTGGTGAAATCTGATCAGAAGACCAACAACATAACTCACAGCAATGTTTAATAGTGAAAGTAAAAGTGTTTTCCACAAGAGTGAAACAGCTGTGCAGCCTCAGGAAATGAAAGCTAATTAAAAAGATTAAAAAAAAAAAGTTTCTATTTTCTAGGGAGCATAAATATTTACTTCTGATCAATGAAAAAAGATCCTGTGGTCTGATGAGTCCAGATTCACCGTGTTCCAGAGTGATGAAGCCTGTGGTGGTAGTATCATGATCTGGGGTTGTTTCAGCTACTCGGGTCTGGCACAGGCTCGAGGTGAAGCATCGTTTTCACGTGCATATTAATGATGACGACAGCGTCCAGACGTTGATCTCTGATAATCTTTGGGATGTGAAGCTAAAAAAGCTTGCTGGAACTGTGCCACGGTGAATGTGAGCCATCATCAGTCAAAAGTGGTCCAACAAACTTATTTTTCTTTGGAGGTTGAGGTTCAGGTTGGATTAGTTTTTCTGATGTATCCAAATCTCAATATTAATGCTGGATCCAATCCATGACAAGCTAATTCACCGTTACGGTTAACTACAACGCGTGTGTGCGCGTATATATGTGCGTGTGTGTGTGTGCCCTAATGAATAAACTGACATTTTCATTTTTATCACTCCCACCTTTCTCCTTAACATTTTACTACTCTTTGATTGCTGGTTATTTTAAGATGGATGAGGAAAAAGCGTTGCATTGTTATTTTTTTGTATATCATTAAAAGGTACCATCTGTTTTGGTTAGTTCCAGTTAGCTGGGACGTTTGTACTGGTGAATGAATGGAAGTGGAGGTGTAAAAAGTAAAAAAAAAGAAAAAAAAGAAAGAAAGCACTTTAGTAGTCATTTGCTTAGCGTTTGCAGCAGTAAACTTTCTGTAGTGTACAGTTAATTCTGGTGCCATATTTAGATTAATTCAGCCTTTTGTTAGATGAGTTTGTGATGCAGATTGTTAAACGTTTAGCAGTGTGCGATTTATCTCTGAGTCGAGACTTTCCCTTGGCTTCCTTTTATCAACACTTTTGTTTACTTGGGATGTGCCAAACCCAGGATTTAGTGTCACATTTGTGCGAGCGTCTGGCACTTCCACCGAGCTCGTACTTCAGCCGCTCTTATTATCATTTTTTGCCAGTCATTTGGTTATTTCCGAGGCACTGTCACTCCCGCGTTGAGGTACCGCGCGTGACGCTTTGATCACGCTTTGTGCAAACAGATTTAGGAAACAAAAGAAAAAAAGTGCTGGAGGTTTCCTCAGAACAGTGTCATTTGTAAATATTAAATGAAGGAGAAAGCATTATTGTGTTTTAACAGAAGTAGATGTTCTTGTGGGAGAAAAAAAAAAACTCAGCCAAAAGGAATAAAACATTAGTGTTTTTGGAAGCTTTCTGGAAATTTGCTTGTGTAAACTGTTTACAAACTCTTCTTTTATTAAGTGGCGGTTGATGAGCTTGGATCCTTGGATCCTGCGCCATTGAACCGAAGAAGAAAAAGTAATGAACGCGAGCTGAAACTGAGAGCTATCAGTTAAGTGCAGTATATCGAGGCCCACCTCCGGATAATGTGTGGCGGTTTAGAAATGATCCAATATGGCTGATGCATCAGCTCAGCCTCCCCATTGCCCCCCCCCCCCACTCCCCATAATGCAGTGCAGCTTTTGTTCACTCATTCTTTTAACCGTTTCTTTGGCTGCGAGTTGTCACGGCGGGACAAATTAAGGGAGCGGTAATAGGGTTATGTCAAGTAGACGGAGGTGCTGGCTCTGTGTGGATGCCTCCCTCCTTCTGTCTCCGTGAAAGGTTACCGCACTTGCCGGGTTTAGTCTCCCCCCGCTGTAATGAGAAAGGCAAAAGACAAGCCTCTATCAGTCCTGCAACACCTACTGACAGATAGCATTTGGAGAGCAGAGAATAAAAAAAAAAAAAAGAAGCATTAGGGAAAGAGCGTGCGGGCGTCACAGGAAGTAAATGCAGAAACATGAGGATGACGGATCGCGGTGGACGCGCTTGACCAGGAAAAACAATCCGTCTCACCAAAAGGTGCTGCACCTCAACATTTACTTGTATGAACCTTTTTGCACCTTGCTGGGTTTGACACTGAAACGTCTTCCACTGAACTATGCAGCGGCGCGAAAACCCAGATATCTTCTGAAATATTAAGCAGAAATCAAAGCATTATGGTTCGGCATAATATTCCATTCATGACTCCCACTCCAAGATATTGCGCCCACATTTCTTCCGCCTCCTTTGGGCGGATTTTCGGCAGATGTCCGAGGAAAAAAAATGTGTATTAAAGCAAGAGTCCCTGTAGCTACGTTTGGGATGGCACGAATGCAGGAGATGGTGGGGTCAGTTTATGTGCTGGTCACAGGGCAGGGTTGGATCTTAGGTAATGACAGCAGACGCCCCCGGCACCTCATTCTACACAGGAAGGTTTTATAGCCTGAGAGGTATCTACACACTAACACACACACACACGAAAAAAAAAAAAAAAAAACGCCTACAGCCAGAAAAGACACAGCACATATAAAAACACTGAGGGAAACACATTGGGACTGAGGCAGAGGCACACACCCACACAAACTTTATATTTAGAGCTTCTATTTAAGTTCCACTTCTCAAAACACAGGAGCTTACCAAACGCAACAACAAAAAAAAGCTACATAACGCATTCAACAGTCATTTATGAGAGGGCCTTTAGGTCCAAAATTCCAAAAGAAAAAAAAAAGGCAATTTGACAGGTGGCCTAAGGAAAAAATTGATTTATCTGTAACGTCTGCAGTCTCCAGGACAATCTTAAGAATTTTATCATTAATTAACCATTGACTGAAAAACATTGGACCAACTGTCCAGTCATGTGATCCATAGATTTATACAGAGAACCTTGAAGCCCATTTTTGTACCACATCAGAATAATTCATATCAAACAATAAAGTTTTTTCCTCAATCTTGCAAAGAGGCGTCACAAAGCTGTCCAAGTCAACGGCAGAGCCAATGGCTCGCTGTCGGTCAAGCACATGAAATGAAATCCAGGCATCTGATTGGTCAGCTTTATTGCTTTGTATAAATTTATCCGATGTGGTTCAAATAAATTCACCCACCGAGCATTTGTCACGGACAAATTTTGTACCAGGCTGTAAATATGTTTAATTCTGCTGCAAAGTTGTCACTTTTAACATGGAGGTCAGTTGGGATTTGCTCAGTTTTGGAGCCAGCACCTAGTGGTCAGTCAAGGAGCTGCAACATCTGCAAAACATACTCCCTGGATGAGCTTCAACCTGAAATTGGAATGGTTGCCGCTTGGAAATTAACCAGCGTTACCTGTAAAAAATCCTTTGGAGGCTCATATTTGGGTGTTTTGCAGATGCAAAATTTAGTAAAACAATAGGGAAATCTTTCTCATGCTTAATTACGTAACAGATTGTTTCCGGCTGCTCCTGAGAGATTAATTCCCTTCAGTGTTGACTTTGGTGGTATATTTTTTATTTATTTTTTTTATCTGTCTTGTACAATATCTCGACTGAACATCAGAATCCAGCAACGGAAAAGAATGTGCAATTTCCACAAAAGAAAAATATTGGATCACTCATTTTGTGTGAAATGTTACACATTTTTAAATGTTGCGTTCAGCAGTATAGATTCAGAAAAGGGTTAGTGGTTAGGGTCTTGTCTAAATATACAGAAGCAAACAACTATTTCATGTTTCAGTGTTTGTATTTTTTCCAGGCAGATGTGGTCAGATGCTGGAGACCAAACATGCTGATTCTGTTTCTTCTTACGGCAAACTGGAACCTTGATACTGCAGTTCCATATAAAATTCTTTATGTGGAAAAAAACCCTCCAAAAAGTCTTAATGGATCGATGTCGGTTCAAACGCGCTCCTCCTCAGAAGCTGCATCAAAGATAAAAAGCAATGTGCAGAAAACTAGCGGGCACAAAGACAAAAAAGTACGATCCTTTTTTTTGCAACAAGTACAAGCACGAATCTTTTCTTCATCTGGTGAAACACAAAGCCCAACAACTTGAATTTGAAGCTTCAAAATGATCTCCTTGAATGATTTTTTTTAATTTATTTTTTTACAAGCTCTTCAGTTTGGGGTGAAAGGTACGCTAGTATGTTTTAAAAAATCCAACAGATACACGTTTAACACGAGCAGTCGAGGCGTATCAGATGCTTCTGGTTGCACAGTTGCAGACGTGCACGCGTTCACACATTCCCTCACACCTCGCAGGCCCGGCTGTGGTTTGTTACGCTCCTTTCTAATATGATATGTGTGTGCAGGAGGCCGCTGTGGCCCAGTGCGTCTGACAGTATTGATGTACCATTTTTCACCTGCCGCTGCTAAATATGAGAGCATGGTAGCTGCAGCGTGAACCCCTGACCCCGCTGGGAGACACACCAGCATTCATAGTTGTGGGAAATAGGTCTCCGGTTCCCTAAATGCCTGTTTAGAGTAATGGTCAAAGGTATGCCTGCTGGAAGGGAACATTACTGGGCATGACCAATCTGCTCCCAAATGGAATACACTTTATGTCACTGCACCAATCTATGTAATTGACTTGGCGTTGGGCTGAAGCCATTATGGTTAATTTTTTTTTTTTTTTTTTTTTCTTTACTCCCACAGATTGTCAGCAAAAAACTAAAAACTGAAATGTACAAGGATGGTAGATTCTGAGAATGATTGCTTTGGACACATTTGAATTGTGGGACATTTTGGCCATAAAGGACGCCTGATGTGTGTGTAATGTGCTTGACAGCACAACCTGTCTGGTGTCTCCACGCTCGGGATCCAAAGTACTGCCGGTTTGTACGTACGGCTCCCCGGGAGGATTCAATCTAGCTGCTGGATCGAGGACTGATTTAGGCCTGGGACAACAGGTGAATGCAATTAACTAGGTGACAGAAGAGGGAAGCTGCAGCTCCCTGGACCCTGAGGATTGGATTTGAGAACATTGGTCTGACTTATTGATTGGTACTAAACTTAGCAATGGCATGATTACAGTACTGCTTGGTTGGTGTGTGTGTGTGTGTGTATGTGTGTGTATATGTGTGTGCTCCTGCAGTTCTGGGATATAAAAAAAAAAATCAACAAAATTCTCCAAAATGAAGTTATTTGCCAGAATTCACTTCTGCAAGCAGATTGTGTTCAGGAATGGACTGTAATGAAGTTCAGACAAAAATATTCCATGTTGACGTGAAATAATAATTCATTCTTTATGGAATAGCTCTGTACATTCTGAAAAATTAATGATTTATATTGAGAGCAAAATCTTATGAATCTAGCATGTGGATGCTTTGTATTCAACAGTATGTAAATATTAGATATGGACTTTCAAAAGCAAGAATTCAGGGAATCAAACTGTACCATGCTCTTAACAGTCTAATACTGTCCAGACATTAAACACAACAGTCTAATGCCTAAACTCATTTAGGATTAGAAGAAATGCTCATAAAAACCTTTTGTTTGCTTCTACAGCGCCTTTCTAGTCCAGGGACCACTCAAGGCTCTTTTACAACACAAGCAGCACATATCAATTAGATCTAGCTATGTATTGTAATGGGCCAAATTATTCCTATAATTGCTCCCATAAACCAAATTATATCATTGTTTACGTAAATTATGCTAGGCAGACAGGTACACCAATTAGCCTAAACAGATAAATGGTGTCACAAAATTCTTCAGGCCTAAGGAGGAAGCCGGACTACCTGGGGTAAACCTACACAGAGACATGCAGACCAGCTGAACCAAGATCCAACTAAACCTTCTAGCTGTCAGTGCGAACTACTGAACTACTGTGTTGATGCCATAGTAGGACCCTGCATCACCATGGTTGCACCCAACATCACCATGGTAGGACCTGCAAAGGAAAAGCGAGAGAGAATACAGACAATGACAAACAAAGACTAACAATGTTAATGCTATTAAAATGATTCAGGAGAATCTGAGACCGAGAAAAGAGAGAGAGAGAGTGAAGATACTTAGTGTACAGTAGGAGTCCTCCAGCAGCTCAGGCCTACAGCAGCATAACTAGGAGGTGGTCTAAGAGACTACAGAGTTAAAGGCTTGATGAAAAGGGACAATGTACTGTCCAGGAATATTTGTTGCTAAGCAACAAATCAAACCTCTACCACTGCAAACGCTTCACTATGTCAATATACTGTATCTTTGCTGCCAGTGATTAGTGGGTGATTTTTTTCCCTTTTTTTTAACGGAATGTGAACAGTTTTTTTTTCTCACAACAATTAGCTTGATTCCTTTCTGATCAACATGATAGTGGTGTTTCTAAATGTAATTTATTAATTAAACAGCCATAAAAAAATATGTATTTTTATCAGAGACGCTGTAACTCCACCATTTTGATCAAATATAGTCTCTTCTTGCTCGAAGACTGGGGGCTGGCAGTGTTTTAAATCGGTAGTTCACAGATCTGTTGGTGAAGTCACGCTTGCCACATCCATCTTTTATATTAGTCCATAATTTTAAAGATACAGGATGATGTACATTGTACAGACCCTGAAGAACCTCAGACAGCCTTGTGATATTAAATACCAAAAGAATTATGCATGTGCGAGTATCGCTCTGTAAGCTTTTTGTTTCACTTGTCTTCATTTTGTGTCTGCTGTTAAGCTCGCTGACTGCTCCACTCCTTTAAGACAAAATGGACGAATGCATTTTGTGCTGGCTGACACATTAGCCTCACCGTGTACATCCGAGCAGTCGCACGCTTACATGCACCATGTGACTTCGTCCCTAAGAGCAACTCTTGCCGCCACTGAATTTTTCATCATTGATCTGATGTGATTTCCATGCTTGGCCGTCTCTCTGCCCTGTCAGCTCTCTCTCGATCACAGCCTCTCCTGGCCTGGAGGGCTAACAGGGCGTGAGTTGACGCCCCCGTTTGTTGTCTCCCCACCATGCCTCTACAGAACTCTTCCCTGTCTTCCACCCACCACCTCGGGCTATCACAAGCGCCTTGGCCTGGGTGCTTTGTTGCCGCAAGCATGCTAGACCTTTGGATAAAAGGGTAGTGAAACGCTCAATGTATTGACACTGACTGTCCGCTGCCATATAGTTCCATCAACTCCCTCCTACTAAAGTCTTGCGGCAGCATTTGCAGCAGCTGTGGCTCGATGTGTGTATGTGTGCGAGTGTTTCGGCCGTAGACGGTGTGGCTCAGAGGCTTGATATATGACTGTGTGGGAGGCAGAATCAGTACTCCTTAGCTTCTACTCTGCCTTCTCCGTCCGACAGAAGCTTTTGAAATGTCCTAATATGTGGCCAACAGCTCGGTGAACGATGGCAAGAGCCAACCTGCTGATCTTAGCACCAGGTGCATTAGATTGCCATAAAAGAAGCCGTGATTGCAAGATGCAGCGGGCAAAAACATATGAGGATGAATGACACCGTAAAAGAGCCAAGCTTTGCTTCAAAATCCATTAGACAGGCAAGTGCCTCAACTCCAGAGCCCCTGCATCCTATTCTATCCTCCAGCACAATTCGAGCATGGATTGCAGATCACTCTTGCAGTTTCTCCTTTTAACTGTCCGTTTAATCAAAATTTTTAATCAATGCATTAGCACATGACAGCTTTGAGGGGTAAAAAAGCATATTTCACCTGGTATCCAGATATTGGCATCAGGAGATGGGTGGGAGATGAATGCGGCTCGTTTGCTGCCTGAGACTGAAGAAGAGCGTTTATGTTATGTGGATCACATGTGTGATTGTGTGCTACTTTTTTCTTCGCGCTCGTACGTGTTTCCATGAAAGCTCCAGCATCCCCTGTGGACTGCCTCCTAATTACTCAGATCTGCGCTCAAAGTGAAGAAATAATGAACGAGGGCTTTAATTATGCCTCCAGACAAAGGATCCCTGATGCCTCCACAACACCGCTGGCACTCGGAGATGGGTGAGAGCAGGTTAAACAGAAACCCTCTCCTCTGGGTGCACAAAGCTGCTCGGCCTTGAATGCAGACCAGGCCCACAACCTGACATGACGCCGTGAAGTGCAGACATTGGGAGGGGAGGATTTTAAACAAGGGAAAAAAAGATGAGCAACATAAGTTTGTTATCTCTAACAGATATGACACAACCTTTAATTAGTGGGGATCCCTGAAGCTCTGGGCCCGAGATATAATCAGCGGACCTTTAGCGAGAGCACAACCCCGCGCTCCTCTGGGTACTCTTGGGGCGGGCTGATCGGGGCGTCCTCGTGCTCCCTCCTACACCGAGGTTGGCTGGCACTCTGTAGATGCCAGATAATGAGGAAGCCTGTCAGAGGGGCACTTCAAGGATGCCCCTCCAAAGGCCTCGGCGCTTCTTAACAAAACCCACCATCACCAGATGCTGCTGCTTTGTTTCCTTCAGAGTGTGTTTGCAGAACATCCAACCACACTGAGCACGTCAGCAGCTTCTACTCCTTCCAGTGTGTCTGAAGCACACGTGATGCAGCATGATCTCTAGTCTGACCTGCTTGTGATGCTCAAACTCCGGTGGTCGTCCTGATGGGGGAGCTGTGTCCATGTTGAAGTACAGAGTGCAGTACTTCAACTCTGTAGAAATCTCCAGGCTCTTTCCAAACTCTGCTGCTACTTCTACACTTTAAATTTTAACCAGTTAGAATTATTGTAGTTATTTTACTAACAGAAGATCTGTTGTTTTTGTTTTCAGGGATGCAAACATGTTGGTTATGTGATGCCATATCACAACGAAGGGAATGCCATAGACTTAAACAGAGAGAACATTTCATTCAATAGCATTTAAATTTGATGGACTTGAAAATTACTCAAGAGTTGGGGAGTAGTTTTAATGACTCGTGGCTCAATTATGACCTAGATAAAAACGGAAATAAAGCCCATGTTTGGATGTGTAAAAATGTCTTTGAGAAATAATTTGTAAATGTCACGCTGGGAGCTCGAGTTAAAGTAAAAGAAGAATGAAGCAACAGAGAGCTTTTTACCATAGGTTTAACAAAAAATAAAAAAAGGGAAAAAGTTCAGCCTTTCAGACTGATTTGCTGGAAAATAATTGTTTATAGAATGCAGCGAGCATCGTTTGTTCTCATTCCCGACTGTTGTGGTCATGAAAGCCGTAGGAGCTGCTTCAAAGGAGCTTCATACGAATTTGGATCAAGTTAAAATTAGCTCCAGTCAACTTTCCTCACTCCATCAATAATCTTAATGAGATCCAACCAGTTTCATTCACAAATAGAAATCCATCCAAAAGCTGCTTTGATGGGCTGCATCCTACAGTAAAGTTACCATTGTATGCCTTTCAGACCAAGAAGCCACCAATTTAGCACTGAGGTGGTCTACCTGGATGTGCACTGAGGTCCTCTAGTGTGATCAGCAGTTTCTTATCACCCAAAATTAATGGAAAAACAAATACATTTGAGACACGGTCGCTCCAGATCAATCTGCCATCAGGACTTCTATACGCACTAAATTTTTAAAAAAAAAAAAAGACATGAAGACAAGAGATGTCTTTAACAACGGCAGATAATGTAAAGACTAAAAACTGAAGTAGACGGCTAGTTGTTGGTCAAGCATGCCAAATGATGTCCAGGCATCTGATTGGTCAGCTTTATTGCTAAATGTAAATTTATCTTATGTGGCACAAAGAAAAAAAAAATTCTTTACCTGGCTATTTAATTCTGGCTCCTAGTGGTCAGTGGGGGAACTGCAAGCTTCAACCTGGAAGTGGGACGGTCGCTGCTTTTGTGTGCTTACCTGTATGTTTTCAGAATCGTCCTCTTCAGTCAGCGTAAGACTATAAAAAGTTACTTCACTCGACAGTAGTCATGTTGTTACTGGGCAAATTAAGTATTTTAAAATGCAACCCTCTAATCTACTCTAAAACTTTGTCTTCAGCTGATTATTTTACATTTGCTGATGCTCTTAAGTGAAGTAGTTGAAGGACCTGAACACTCAGAGTGATGGGAGTTGAGGGAAATAAACAGTCATCTCTTATGATGATTAGTGCGAGTGTCCTGTATTGATCAGCGGTCATACGATAAACAGTGGAGAACTGGAATGTGCCGCCAATCGTTCGGGCCCCATTAGTCGCCGCTTGTATTGGCTTTGATTGTTGCTGACTGAGCACCTTGTGCATGCGATGGCTTCTTACTGCTTTTGAGGACGTTAAAGTAATACCAGTGCATCCAGTATACGGAGATTGCCACGTTGGTAAAGTTTAGATTTAAAACCAGGTGAATCCGACAGCAGAGGCTCAACATAAATATGTACACACCTGTCCACGTGCACACGTGCCCTGCCTCTGGGGGGTAAATCCTGCTCAGTAACGCGCTCGGGGGACAGATGTGACAGCGATGATGACGGTGATTGTGGTAATAATGATTATGCTGATTATTACGGGCCTGCCACGGGGATGTGGTGATTGCTCGGTAAGAAGAAATAGAGGAAGACAAAAGGGGGCGAGAGTGACAAAAGTGATGATGATGGTGGTGATTAAGATCACTTTTTTTTTTTTCTTTTCGGTGATCAACTGTGAGCCGTTGGCAGCGGTTGTTGATCTTTCTTTAATTGGCAGAGCTGCAGTGTGGGGAGTTAACTGAGGATATCTCTGCTGCGTTTGAGGGCTTTGATTTCACATGACAAAAAGAAAAAGGCACCGTTGAGAACATTCCAGCAACTCCCTTTGAAGGGAGTGATCTGGCAGCGCTCATTTGAATTATTAACTGGGTGAGATAGACAGACAGAATGGGGGGGGGGCAAATGAGCGAGAGACAGAAAAATACATGGACGGACAGACAGGGAGATGGATTCCCGTCTTTAGCAGCCTAAACCGCATCAGATATCTGCGACGACTGATCTTTTGCATCAAACAGTCAGGCCAATTATTCCATACCAGAATGTAGACTTGCAAGATGGCTGCTGGTGAGGTGAGCTTCTCTTGGAATTAATGATGTTTTATTATTCAGCTTCTCTCTTTGGAGATCATGAAATACAAGAATGAATGTGTAATTACAGGCCAGCCCCCGCCCACCTCCCACCCCTCTGCCTGCTTATTTAATCTGCAGTAGGGAGTGTCCCAGAGAAAGTCCACGGTGACGTCTCCCACAGCAGGACCCCCGTTATTACAGAAGAGTTCAGGTGATGTCAGAGTCGCGGCAAAACATGCAAGTAAAAGATCTGAATTTCATGCAGCTGTCACAGAACTGGTCGCGCAAATGATTTTGACAGGCCTGCATAAGCATCCGCTCAACATCTGGCGCATGGAAACATGTTCGAATTGACTCACAAAAGCCTGTACAGACGCATCAATCTCATCCACACTCGTGGTATTTTTTTTTCTTTCGCGACGCCATTATTCTGGCTCTGGCACATGAAGATAACATCCCTGTTCTTAATCCTGCCTACAGAGCTCAGATTGTCTTTGTTGTGTTCCTCAACCGGGGGAGAATGACAAAACACCAGACTTATTTGAATTGCGAGGACAAAAATGTGGACAGTGATTCAGAGGCTAAAAATATCCCAAAAAGATAGAAATCATCCTGTGAGAACCCGAGTTTGATCGTCTCGCTGGCTCGCTCCGCATCCATCCCTTTAATTCCGCCCGTCGGTTTTTTGGATCTAAAGATAGAGAGAGAGTTGTACAATGTGCAGATTTTTTAAAGCCCTCGGGGACAAATTTGTGATTTTGGCCTTGATGAATAAAACATGTCTCGACTTGACTGTATTAACGAGAGTTACAAGCTCGAGAAAGGAGCGATACCTTTCCGTGCCCCGGTGATGACCCGCGTTGCCTCCCAACTCTGCTGAGGCATCATGTTTATCAAACCGGGGTTTGGATCGGGTTCAGGCTAGCTTTTCGTACATTTCTCCCCGATGCGCGTGACGTCACGAAACCCGTCTTAGAGCATTCTCTTTGTCTGCTGCTTTTAAATCCGCATCAAAGGGAATGAATCAGGAAGAAAACATGAAAAGGAAGCTGTGAGTTGTACAGTTTTAGCGTGCTCCCCAGCACATGCTTGGCCGCACGCGCATTTACAGCCCAGTGGACGCGAGAGGGCCTGCTTTCAGTTTTAAAACATTCTGTCCTGGCTTCACACGTCCAACTATCCTTGGATTTTAATGTTTGTTTGTTTTTTTTCTTTTTTTGGGAAGGGGGTGCAATTAAAAGGCGGTATGCAGTGTCCCAAGCAGGATCAGCTGTTGTAATGTCATTCAGCCGCCCGTTTGATGTATGAATCCACCAGGGACTTCATCAGCAACCCACCCCCTTGTGGTACCACCATCACTGCCACCTCTTTTATACCCCCACCCTAACCTACCCAACCCCTCGTCGGCTCTACAACCCCTCCTCCATCCTCCCTCCTCCTCCTCAGCTTGCACAGAACCTCCCCTTCTGTGTCTGAATGCTTATGTTGGCTTTTATCGCACACAAAGTAAACAGAGTCGCGGCAGGGACAGTGAGAAAGAGAGGCAGAGAGAGAGAGTGGGAGAGCGAGAGAAAGAGAGAGAGAGTGGCAGAGAAACAGCGATAAAGGTGGAACATGCACATTGTCTGCGCGCCGCTCGCCTCCCTGCCACATCTTCAGTAGAGACACAAAAGCCAGCAAAAAAAAAGAAAGAAAAGAAAAGGAAATTCAAAAGGCGAAGAGGAGGCAAAAGGAAAGGAAGTGATCCGAGGAGAGACAGCAGAGAGAGAGAGAGAGTGTGAGCGGGAGAGCGTGCGATCCAGAGGAAGAAAGAGAGAAGAGCGAAAGGATCTCCCTGCTAAATGCGCAAAGCGTCCCGTCACCCCACGCTGAGCTCCATGGCCAACTCCGGCTGTCTGCTGCTCTCCGGCTCCGGGATGCTGCCTCACTCGCTCCAGTGTCCCCCCGCGTTCCTCTACCTGCCCGAGGTAAGACTGAATGAAGCCCTCCCCCTCCTCCTCCTCCCCTCCTCCTCCTCCATCCATCCCTTTCATTCCTCTGTGCGCTCCTCGGCGACACGTGATTGTATCATGCTCGCTTTGTGTTGTGTGTTGTTGCCCCCCCCACGCACACACACACACACCCCTCCCTCCCACCTCATCTAACCCCTGACCCTCAGCCCTCAACCTTGTGTAGAGGAAAAAAAAGAGGGATGACGGCGGGTGTTTAATTTTATCCTCCTGCCCTCCTTTTTGGAGTGAAATGAAAGCAGTCAATTACTGTGACGCGGGATCACGCAGTGTTTGTGTACATCAGTGCTTTCATGACTCACTGCTGGGAAACGCTCTCGCAGTCAGTTTCCTGAGCTCCGTCACTTCTCTGCTGCTCACATCAGGCCGTTTTATGCTTAAGATGAAACATTTTCTTAAATGCTTCTCCATCCTGACTGTTTTTTTTAATTTTTATTTTATTTTAGTTAAATGCGACACACGGTGTGTCCAGATCTGGTACTTTTGGCTCCTGAATGTGTTACCTGACGTGAACCCCAGTCTGCATCTACACTTTTTCTGTTTTTTTGTACTTTCAGTTTGACCTGCTGACATTTGAACAACGTTCCTCTTCAGCTTCAGTTTCAGATGCAACAAAAATATCCCATTTGCTCACTTGTTTTCGTCTCTTTTTATTCCAGAATATTTTCTTAAGATGCACACTTGGACTATGTAGAGTGATGTGAAACTTGATTAATTTTGAGAATTGTTTAATTTAGTCTCTAGAACGGCAATCCCCCACCAAGTGAGAGTGCTCTGAATAATTATATTTATCTCTGCAAATTAACATTGATTTTTTTCCCTTCTTTTTTGTCCTCCTGCTTTGGAAATTGATTCTGTCACTGATCCCACCCCCCATGTTGTTTTTTTTTGTTTGTTTTTTTTTTGCAAAACCCGAAGGCTGCAATTTTTCTGAAGGCAGGTGAAAAAATCAACAACAAGGTGACTCCTCAGAGTCCGTCTGTCTGTCTGCTCAATTATTCACTCATTTTAATTCAGCAAGTTGGTGGGATGATGGAGGGGGGTTGGGGGTGGGGAGGGGGTGTCCATCGTCCAATTCTGTTTTTACTACCGGCCGCATGTGCTGCAGTAAACAAGAGCGTTACTGCGGTGATTGAGGGGGGAAATAACAGTGAGGATCCTGCGTTCCTCATTTTTAAACATACCCCCCCACCCCCCAACATCATGGTAATGGCCTTCACCCCCCTCCCTCCCATCTGTCCAGAGCGGGCACACCCCATAAGCCTGGCGGGGAAGGGGGCATTTGGATGACCAGGTGCCACCAACTGCAGAGGAGCCAAAGCCATCCCCACAAAAACTCGCACTTCAAGATTTATGACATCACCGCCAGTTTTTAGTTTATTTTCTGGGTACTTGTGGTTGTGGCTCGTGTCCTTGTTGAGCGGTGAGATACCTGTAGACAGCGTTTACAGTTTAGGTGGTTTTACCTGCCTCTTCATCCCCTGTCATCCTCAGCAGGAGACGGGAAGCCTCTAGAGTCTGCGTTTGTGAGCGTTTGTGGGAGTTTTTCATCCTTTTAGAAAGAAAAAAATTCAGAGACGAGCTGAAATTGAAACTTCCTGTGTGCTATTTTCACCCAAACATATTTTTTTTTTGCTCTCTTTTATTTTTCAAACCACTTGGACGTCTCAGCAGCTTTTTGCTCGTTTTCCTGTCTATTTTGCTTCTTTCCGGTAAATTCTCGCCCTGCAGCTCTTTGCGAGGGGGAAACAACCCTCTGAATCACACTGAGTCCAGCGTCGCGCCCCCCCTCCCCCAACACCACCTCCACCACCATTCCTCTCCTCCTCCTGCCTTCTCCCCCCTCCTCGCCACAGTGCAGGACTGCAGCAGCGGCTCATGTAAGATGACAGCCAGTGAACAGAAGGGGAATAGATTGAGGTGATAGCCTCTGCCTCGCAGTTTGTTTGCATTTCAAATAAGACACTGTATTAAGTGGGGCTCCGAACAGCTTTGCTTATTATGTGCGAACATGCCGCCGCATGATATCACAGTGAGACAGGAGTTTATTACATAAAAGATTAGCAAAGCATACCTTGCCTTTATTTGTGAGCGATGCTGTGTGTGTGTGTGTGTGTGTGTGTGTTCGTTCCCAGGCAGTTTGCTTTGATGCTCTTTTGTAGTCGGCTGCAGCTCAAATAAACCCCGATAAATGTTTGTTTTCATTAAGACGAGGAGAGGCTCCCTGCCGTGTGGTGGAGCAACGGTGGTGGGCTTCTGATCGCCCCAAAAAAAGTGCTGAAGGGCCGGTCCTCTCCTCCACAGTTTTACCACCACAAGGGGAGCCGGCCTCTTCTTTCCTTCCTCCCTTCCTTCCTTCCTTCCTTCCTTCCTTCCTTCCTTCCTTCCTTCCGCAGGATGATGTCACTTCTCTCAATTTGTATTGTAGTGGCTCATTTTGTGAGTTATGGTGCTGGATATTGAGGGAGTTATGAATTACAGTGTGGTTAAGCTTTTATGGGATGCAATGCTCACTGCTGTAGGCCCCCATATTAAAGTACAAATTTATTTATGGTACGAGCTAAAGCTGACGGGGTAACTCAGGTTTGCTCGTGGTAGTTAGTAGCTGTCTTCAGAGTCATAAAAACATGGCATCTCATGGATTTTCTATTTACCAGGCACTGGGTGGGCATATGGCAACGCTCGTAAATGTAACTCTATTATCTAAGACGGGGCTGTTGGGTGGGAAGCATGGTGTTACTTATGTCTAAAGAGGAGGAAGCAGCATCCCTCTCCGTCTTTGCCTCAGACTTTATCTCGAGATCTCTCGTTTTTCTCAAATTGCCTTCCTTTGATTTGTAATTGGATTTCCTATCATGGCATTCCACTCTGCTGATGTCTATTGTTATTGTTGCATCAATTGATTTCTTTTTTTTTTTTGTGGCTTTTTTGGTCAGGCCGGTTTGAATTCCCTCTCCTCCTCCATCCGTACATCTGCTTCGGTGTTGTCCTAAGTGGTTAGGTCACCGAGACGGGGGCGATCCTTTCATGTTGGTGGATCCTGGGAGGAAATGCCCCGGCTCTCTGGTTTCACCTCCTCCTCTTCCTGCTCACGCTGATCTCTTTTCTACAACACACACACACACACACACACACACACACGGACACTGATGGATCTGGGTAAAGGCGAGGGATTGCGGGGAGGGGACTACTGGGAATACTTCTGACATACTTCCCCTTCGGTTCGAGCCTTAATCTCACCTCCCAAAGCGGTGCTATTCAGAGGGACTTTAGATATCGAAGGATTCAGGTTGGTGGCCTCCTGGGGACAGACTAATGTGAACCCTGCAGAGATGGCCTCCTTCCTGGGGGATAATTATTGCGGGTCAAGCCAAACCACTGACAGCCGTAAATGGAGACGCCATTTCTGTAACTGCAGAGGTTGGGGTCCCTGCATGGGCGCCCATTCAGGTGCCAGCACCCCTCCCTGCAACACCGAGGCTGATGGGTTACAGTGTGAACTAACAGCTGATGGAGTGTTGGGTATCTCTCACGAGTCACAGCACTCTTTTTTTAATCACTGGTTGACGTGCTCCTTCATTACCAGATACTGACGTTTGACTTTCAGCCCTCCTGCTGCTGCAAATACTTAAAACGATTTAGCTTCAACAGCCCCAAACAGATTTGCAAGTCATGAATGGGCCTGTAGGACAGCGAAATGAACAAACGCAGCTATAAATTTTTGGAAAATTGCCAAAAATTAAGAAAAATATCTTTTAAAGCAGCTTCACACAAGTCGAAGCCAGATCTTATGATTACGTATTTATTTACGTCTGTTTCCAGAAGCCATTGAGCGTTTTTGTTGTGTTGTTACAGATAAATGTCGCGTTTGAAATGTTTCCATTGTGTCACACAGCAAACGCCAGCTTTGTTGTTTTTCCAGTCAGTTTAGTCGAGGCGCCATTCACTCAGATTCAATCAGGCACAAATCAAAAAAACTTTAAAACCCAATTTCATGGGCTCCAGAATATACCTCTCAATATGTTCCATGTTTTGGTGTGAAATCATTCAGAGTCTTTTCTCCTCCCCGCCCGCCGTTCAGCTGTTTTTGTCCCTTAAACAGCTGATTCATAGCAGCATAACAAAGGCGGAGGGGACTGATTGAAATGTTTTCTCACTTTTCTCTGCCCCGGAGGAGAATTGTAAATCACAGCTCAGTCGTTTATTTTGAAATTTCATTTGGTGTGTGAGCGAGTGCTGCCTTGTTCTTCACAGAGACTTCACAGTCAGGCTGACTAGTGTGTGTGTGTGTGTTTGTGTGTGTGTGTGTGCGCGCGTGCGTGCGTTTTTCTTAAGGCTACCCACCGTCTTACTCCACTAGACCTTTGTAAATGGAACAAAATTAAATTTGTTCTCTGTATAGAAGAATGGCACAAACGGTGCAATAGGTTTACTCTGCAACAAAGGATTTTTTTTTCTACTTGGGGGTATTGGGGTAGGGGGGCTGACGTGCATGCATATTTGAGCTGACGTTTCTGTATTCATGCATCTTCTTGGGAGGACTTCTCATCCGTAGGTGGATGCTTGCTCGCAGGGTGGTTTAGCATGCATGCCGCCGCGCCCGTGCATCAATAGATGTGTGTTTACATTTTGCCAATAATGCTAAATATCCTCCAGTCATTAATGGCGAGCGTTGGCTTGGAGAGCTCCTGTCTATTTTCTGGACCTGTGGTGTCAGTGAATTAGCATTCACGGAGCCGCTGATGCTAATATACTCCACTTCTGGAAAACGAAGCTGCGGTTGCAGATGGTCTCACATTGCAATAATTACCAACTCTCTATCCCTCTCTCTATTTTTTTTATTTTTTATTTTTTGAGGGGCGGCAAATATCTAATGAAGCTTTTAATTAACATCAGTGTTGATCGTTAACTGTTGCACTCCTCACGGGGAAGAGGAAATATGACACCACAGGAGATACTTAGGTGCTAATTTGTTGGAGTAGTTTTGGACTTGTTGTTTTAAGGTTGTCTCAGCTTTATTCGGTGGCTACATCTCTAACAGAGCTCAGAAATGTCCATTTGGCACTACAGGAGAAGAGGACAACTTCTTTCTTCATCTCCCAGAACCTACTCGGTACCAATGTGTTTTGTTTTTTTTTTATATTTCAACAAATGGCTAGCTAAAAATGCTTAAGCAGCTCGACCAGCTTGAGTCCAATTATTTCTTTACTGCGGTATCTCAGCCAGCTGTGATTATTATGTTTATAATGTAGTGTCACTCTCGTACTGTCCTTCAAGCATTCTCCTCGCGGCGGGATCCTCTCAAATGAGACGTATTACCCTGTGTGCTGAGTTAACAGAGTGGCTGTACAAGTGAAAGCAGGAAAGAAAAAAAAAAAAGCCATCGCAAGCCATTAAAAGCACTGCACCTTTTTATCACCAGCAGCTTAATGGCAGTGGTGAACAGCAAAGCATTATTACAGTTGTGCTCCTGCAAGGCTCACTTTCTCCACCGCCAGAAGGCACGCTGCTTCTGCTGCCGCTGACAAATAGATCTTCAGGCTAACACTGAAGTTTTTGTTTTTCAAAAGGTCATTATCTGTCTTCATCAGAGCAGCAGGCGCGTCGCAAGGAAACTGAGGGTGAGGAAGTAATTCCTCATATCAAAAACAGCCCAGGAATGCCCCCCTCCCCCCACCTGCTCCTGATCTTAGCATTTATTTTATTTATTTTTTTAGTAACTGTGTTTGACTACTAAGAGGCACCCTGGGTCACCCGCTGTAGAAGATCAATATTTGAACTCTGCTGTTGTGGGTCAGCATGTACGACTGTATAAAATTAAATGGGGCTTGAAATTGATTTCAAATTCTCCTTGAAAAAAAAAAAAAAAAAAAAAAAAAACCTCTTACAGGTATTGTGAAATGAAACTGAGAGGCAGAAAGTCATTCTGCGGGACGAAGATGACCTCCACCCAGGCGGTGTCATAATTGTTTTTGTTTCTCCAAATTAAATGAGCCCTTTTATTCTTGTTATTATTTTTATCATTATTATTATTATTACTTTAAAACTGGCAGAGTTGGGAAAAGTCCAGTTATGGCGCGTTTGGTTTTAGAGAGCTGAAGTGATATAAAGTAATGAGTGCGACTGCCTTTTAAAACGCTGAAACAAATGAGCAGGAGATGGACTTCAAAATAAAAAATGGGCCCGGGGTTGTAGTTAATCTCGACTCCGTGTTGCATGAACAGTAGAAAAAAAAAATAAAAACGGTGAAACTCAAGACTTTTTCCCCTCTTTGTCCTCGCGGGCAGCAAAACAGGTATCCTCCTGATTACTCTGCTTCTCTTTGTGTAATGGCTAAGAAAGGAGAGAGGCTCGTGTAATTTAGCTCAAATCAGAGTCCTCCCCTCCTCCTCCCCCCTCCTCCCCTCCTCCTCACTTTCCCTCTGCTCAGATGGAGAGTCTAAATATCACTGCTTTCTCTCGCAGCAGTTTGTTAGTGGAGCACGCCTCTGTGTTTTTCTAAAATCATCTATCAAGGTGAGATCTGTGGGAAAGAGCAGCGCCTCGGGCTTCCTCTCCGTGTGCTTATGAGGTTTTATTAGGTCCCACAGGACCACTGCTTTGGTGTGTGTTAAAAACAAATGGAACTTACAAATTACACATTACAGCCTCCACAGGCTCATGCATCCACCCTCCGGTGTGTGTTTGTGTGTGGAGACGAGTGCGGCCAGTAAATGAAGGAATGTGGGAATTTTTGCAGCAGCAGCTGGATGACTGTTGCATCAGTGATGAAGGTGTGTGTGTGTGTGTGTGTGTGTGCGTGCACCGTCAGCTGTCAGGTCCATGTCAGGGATATTTAGTCTTCATGGGTCAACTCGATCAAATAACAACTTGCATTTCTTTTCACTCTTTCATCAAACTTTAATGTTTTTTTTTTTTTATTGTAACTGCAGACATGTACTCAAAGGAAACTGATGTTGTTTGGTTTATATTCTAACATAATTATTTAAAATATAATCAAAACAAATATAAAAGAACAAGTGCATATCTGCAGAGCATGAACTTAAACTGCATGGTTTTCTGCAGTTTGAAACAATAGAAACTAAAACTAAAACCTTTGCAGAAATGACTAATAAACATGTGCAGATCATCGTTCAAACAGTCTGTGGAGGATAAATAGTCTTAACATTAAAAATTGAAAAGTGAAACTTTATTCGGAGTAATATTCAATCTCATTTATCCTTAAATCAGAAAAGACCAAAGCAATCGCAGACGAGGTCTGAATCATCGAATTAAAGTACTTTCCCACTTTTTACATTTAGGAGATTTGCTAACTTGAGTTGGAAACATTTAATTCAATTGCTTTTACTCAACTCAATTTTAATCAGTCAAACATTTTAAAATCAACGCAGTTGACCAAAGTGCTGGACGGCAAAACAATTAAAACAAAAAACCACAACAAAACAAGAGAAGAAAATAAAATAGAAGCAGAAGCGAATTGCAATTAGTAAAGAAATAAGTCGACATCTCAAAACTGCGTTAAAAACCAAAGAATAAAAAGATGAAGTTTTGCTAATGAAAGTAGTTAATTTAAACCGGTTCAATCTGTGCTTTTTTTTTTTTCTTCTTCAGTGGTAATTTCACTTTACATGCTGTCATTAGCTCTTTATCTTTAAATTCTTTTAAATTATGACAGTAAAATCTGATTGAAACAACATTGAGATTCAGTTTTTGTCGACTCGTATTAGGAAAGCTAAACTTTTGGGTGAATAAATGTGCCTTTGAATTTCCAGCTGAATCTCTCCGCCACATTTTGCTGCAGTTGAAGAACTTTACATGATGAGCTTTAATAAGCTCTGCTCACTAAAACACAGCTGATACACTCACGATGGATGTAAAACGACAAGAATCAAGAAAATCCCAAACCTCTGGCACTTAAAGCTGTACAGAAAACAGAATAAAGAGATAAACACGGTGATTGTGTGTTATAGTAGCGATGCTTATATTTTCTCTTTCGCATCATTGTAATTTTACATCAGTAGTAGACCCTTTAAAAAAAAAAAAATGTACATACATGTTATGATCATTCAGGTACTGAGTTTGAGGCAGACGTCTCCTTCCAGAGGTGCAGCTAGGAAGTAAAGAGGCCTGGTCATGTGACCATTCACACTATAGAGACGCCCTATTCTTTTATTTTAAAAGCCAAATTAGCTTCCAAAGCAAAAAAACAACACTTTTAGAGCTTCCAGAAGTTTAAAAAGAAAATGACGGAATTAAATGCATGACCAATCAGATCCCTGGACATGCTTGACTGACAGCTCGTCATTGGCTCTGCCGTTAGCTTTGACAGCTTTGTCCCGCCTTTTTGCAACATGGTGCCAAGCGGTTCAAGAAAAAATGGGCTTCAGAGGCTGTCTGTAGAAATCTGTGGGTCACATGACCGCATCGTTGGTCCAGTATTTACAGTCAGTAGTTGGAGCTGACAGATGTTGAGCAGTAGCTCTGATTTACTGATTTATTTTACTGACATTGCAGCAATCTGTCAATAAAGCTGACCAATCAGATGCCTGGACATCATTTGACGTGCTTGACTGACAGCTGGCCGTTGGTTCTGCTGTTGGCTTTGACAGCTTTAAATGGGCTTCAAAGGTTCTATGGGTCACGTGACTGGATGGTTCGTCCATATTTTTTATACGGATGAATTAAAACTATCTCCAGAAAGACATCCTGCAACGGTGGATTTAACAGACTGTTTACTGCGTAAGATTCTGTGCAGTTTCTATCATGAGTATCTGTGCGACTAAAATAAGAATAGAAAAAGAAAAAAAAAGATCTTATTAATTTGACTTTGGATGAGGCGCCTCTTCAAACCATTACACACAGTTGAGGCTCGACAAGGATGAGGATTTTCCATTGCCAGCCCCTCCCATACATCCCTTTCCTTTCTAATTTAATGACTCAGAATTGTAACTCCAACATTGTTATCATTCAGCAATAGCGAGTAATGAATAGCAATTAACGTTTTCAAAGGAGGGAGTAAAGCTTGAGAGACGTCGCTTTTCACCCAGAAATGTTGAAACAGTGCAGTCGGGGGAGATACTGTCATGTAGAGAAAGGGCCTAATTTATCCATCCAGCTGTTTTTGGTAAATAACTTTTTTTTTTTTTCTCCTGCTATCAGCACAAACACAAGTAATCATTCTAATATCCAACACATTCTGGCTTCCTCAATGAACTGTAATAAACTGTAATAAATTACTCTGCACATTTTTGTCCAATCATTGCTCTTTCTGGGGGCCGGGCGACAAAGCGCTAATTAACTGGATATGAATGAAATTTCCGGGGCAGCGTGGTATCAACGGCAGGGAGACAAATGCGATTTAGTTCTGTCGTGAGCGAGTGGAAAATTGCTGTGTAAATTGGAGGTTGTTGCTGCAGAGCGCTTTTCTGTGTGCTTACATTTCATGGGTGAGAATCCAATCTCACAGGACAGCATGTGCGGACTGCCCTCTCTGATACACTCCACCGTCCTCCACCTACTCTATGATAGCGCTCTAAAAGCTCCCCCCAAATCTCTTCACACACACACATTTCAGGAACACTCCCACCGACACACAGAAACACAAACACATATTTCAAAAAAAGAAGAAGAAGGTAAAAGCTGTTGTCAGGCCTGAAGGAGGAGGTAAAGACGGAAGCCCTGGCATTTTGACTCGTCTTCCAATTCACCGAATCCCCCCCGACACTTGATTTCACGCAACGTAAACAGAGGAAATTCTAATTGTCACACTTCTCCGTGACTCTGAGTGAGGGGAGAGAAAAGGGCCGCCGCCTCCCCATCCCAGACCGACTCCCTCATTGTCCGTTTTTTGCCCCTCTTTGCACTTTTTCATCTGCAGCTGCAGTGGCCATTTTTATCTATGGGTTCGGGCAGTTCGGGAAAGAATTACGGTGACAGAGCCATGGAAATGATAGGCCGGCAGTGAGATATCTCTGCCTCATAAATTCTACATCGCTCAAGATAATTTACGAGGGAGGTTTGTGTGCGTAAGACAGACAGTGCTGCACGGTATCCATCCACTCCACAGCCTCCATTCACAGCAGTCGATCTATCGAATTTATTTTCACATTCATTCCTTTCATTCCCAAAGCATCGCTTTGAATGATTATGATAATTTTTTTTTTCCCCCTCACCTTTTATTTTTTTTGCTCCAAATGTGCCTGGGTATTATCTGTTCTGTCAGGATTATTACAGATAAAAGAGCAAACTAATAGATCTTGCATGCAGCGTCTACTACTTTACGATGGAGAGGCCTTCACTGTGAGATATTCTGCCATCAGCAAAGGTCATCAGCTCCCCCGATTGTGAGGTATGTGCACGAGGGCAGGCCAAAAGGCACGAGGGCGCTGAGATTAGTAATCATTCTTCATGCATATTTCTGTTTGAGCTCTTTGTGTGTGTGAAACTTGAAGACTTTTTAGCCGGTAATCCAGCTGAGATCAGATGCCGAGGTCTCTTTGATTTTATTTTTTCATATTTTCTCAGATAGTTTTAGTGTTTTTTTCCCCTGAAAACATGATATTGTGCTGGGAAGGAGAGTTGCTTTCTCTTTCACTGTTCATTTTTGATGTTCCGTTTCTGCATTTTTCTGAGCCTGCTAGCATTCAAAGTCCGCGTATAGCTGCAGTGTGTGCACATCCGCGCGGTTATTAACCCGTATGAAATGTATTCGGATGCCTGTGTCTGGCTGGACGCGCTCTTAAAAACAAGTGCACACGAAAGCAGAAGTTTACAAGACAGGGAAACGGCATGTGCATGGTTAAACCACGCTGCACAATTAACTTTACGTTATTTCTGCCGTTATTCATGCCAGTGTAAACGTGTCTAAGGCCCGCAGGCCAAATCCAGCCCGCCACATGATTTTATCTGATGTGCAAAAGCATCACAAACGCACAACTAACATTTCTGAAAAGATTGTGAAGTGGTGCCGATGTGATTGCCCGTTTGATTCAGCGCCGCCATCACAAACTCCAATAAGTGAGGTGAGGAGAGCAGCCAGGAGACTGTTGAGCAGCTATTTTAGTCTGAAAAGTAGCATTTTTACATCTAAAAGTCAAACACTCAGCCGCGGAAAAACTCATAAATGTTTCAACAAAAACATGCTAGTAAGAAATGTACAACAAAAGGTTGCAATCTTGTAATTTAAATATATATATATTTACAACAAAAGTTCATAATTTCATAATTTTAGGACGAAAAGTTGCAATTTTGGGTACACAATTTTACGTCAAAGTTAAAGTCTAAAAGGCCCTTTGATGCATCATTCCGATCATTTCAAACAATTATTGCAACTCCTCCAGTCGTGAAACGCGATCCTGAATAAACAGCGCTTTGTTTGTCGTGACAGTTTAATTTTGTTTACTTTTAACAGCTAGCATCCAGTCTTTGTGCACGTGTCGTATTGAGGGTTCTTTCTTTGACATTTCCTCTCTTTGGAGCTGTCAGAACAGAACCAGGACTTCCTGATTTACAGCTTGAGGAACTGTTTAGACTGTAATATGGTCCGTGCAAGCTGAATAATGAACACCAAGGAAAGTGATTTAAATTCATTGCACTTTGTACCTGAAGCAGACTTTATGCACTATTTGTGAAACATAGAAATGTACAGTAAAGATAGCTTTCTGTCAGCGTTTTCCCCAATAATGCCATTTATGCTTCTTTTTGTTGTTTTTTTCCAAGTAAGAACAATTTGCTGATGTCTTTGTGACATCTCTGGAAAATGCTGCTTCAGAATAACGCAGGATTAATTACAAAACAACTTTTTTCTTTTTACCTTTACCTGTAGTAACCAGTTTTAGGGGTGGGGTCAGATCTTTGACTGTAAATACTGGACCAACTATCTGGTCACATGACCCACAGATCTGAAGCACATTTACCTCAGACTGTGCAGCACCATGTTGCAAAGAGCCAATGGTGAGCTGTCAATCAAGCTTGTGAAATAACATCCAGGCATCAGATTGGTCAGTTTTATTTCTTGATATAAATTTAGTGGTACAAAAAAAATAAAAACATCACTCCCTGTGCAGTTACGTAATGTGAAACCACAGATTTAAAAAAAACAACAACAAACAAACAAAAAGAAACCAATCTGTAAATGTTTAATTCTGCTGCAAAGTTTTTAACATGGAGGTCAATGGAGATTTGCTCTGTTTTGAAGCCAGCACCTAGTGGTCAGTCAAGTGAACTGCAATAAAACATACTTCCTGGATGAGCTTTAACCTGGAAGTGGGCGGATGCAGAGTCATTGAGCCTGAGTGACTCAACTCTGATTGGGGTTTGTGATGTCACAGAACCTTGGAAATCTGAATTGCTCACTGAATAACATATTTTCAGGCCTGGTCAGCAAAGAACAGAGGGTTTTTTTGTTTGTTTGTTTGTTTTAATTTGATTTGTCACTTCAAGCAAACAAATATATCATCTAAATGCTCAAAAGTTTTGTTATTTTTTTATTTTTATCCTAATACGTCCCTTTAAGAGGGGCAGAGCCTCTTCCAAAGGCTGCTCTGTTGTAATGACTGAACAAATGCTGCACAAATTGACAAAATGAAAAACAAATGAACTGAAATGTGAGAGCGAATTGTTTGTCGTAAAGTGTGGTATAGAAATCTAATTTTTTTTATGTCTGTGGCCACTCCCACGCTCCATATCGTATATACTGTTTCTTGCTGCTTTTATTTTGTTTTCCTCGACTGGGTCTGAATTCCTTCACTGAAGTTACAGGCTGATCAGATGAGGAGAATATGACCGAGGCCCCTCGGGCAATAGAAGTTTACAACTCGGTTAGCGCCGGGCTCTGCGCGTCTGCCCGTGTTTAGGTTTTAGGCCTTTATTTCGGTGGCAGCGACGCCTCTAGCCTTAAAAGCTCACATGACTCTTCTTTTTTTTTTTTCTTCCCAATAACACCGTGCTGCCGTCTTCCACCATGTCGAGCTACAAAATGGATGTCTTTGCAGGGAGAAGCCCGCCTTTGGGGAGCGAGCGTGGAGTCCGGTGGGTGTAGTGCAGTACAGTTAGCGCCCCAGCGGCGCTGAGGAATCACTCGCTTGATCTTGATGTAAACCAGTCACTCGAGGGGGGGTGTCAGAGCTGTACTTGAGCGGTGTGTTTGTGTTTGTGGAATACTCTGTAGGGCTTCCAATCAGCGCCAGTATTCCCAACACAGCTCTGATGTCAGCACACCTGCTTATTGCCATGGCGTACCTGTGTCGTTTTAACTAGACAGGCTGCACAATGGAAGCAGACAAGGCTCTTTCACAGGGGAGTTAATCTAATCTACTCGCACTCAACTTGGACATTCGCTGTCACTGACATGCCTGCGTCGTCTCCAATAAAGCAGGTGAAGGCAGAGCACGTCGACTGCGGCTCTGCAGGTAACCGGGGCTGGCACTCTGCCGGGCTTTCATGTTAACCCTCCCCGGGTTCCATCCCAATCATTAAACATGAGCGCTCATTCTCAATTTAGGCTGCTCTTCAAATCAGTTATTTTTGCTGTCGTCTCGTCTCAGGGAGGCAGCCGTGATGCCCCTGACAGGAGAGGCTTCCAAAAATATGTAGCTGCGCTGTTGTGAGACTTTAAAAATCCCCCACAACGATGCAGACATTAACGTACCTGCTGCTAGCGTGGAGGCGTGTGCACGTGCTCCTGCGTCGCAGGTGACGAGTCTGTGATTCAAGTGCTCCGCGGCAGGTTATTTCCTCTGAACCAGAGCCCTTTTTTAATGGTAATTGTAGCAATTAGCATGCGAACGAGGTAAGAATTGGATAATAGAAGTAAGATAAATATTGATGTTAATTCACATCGGAGAGATGGTGTGTGTGTGTGTGTGTGTGTGTGTGTGTGTGTGTGTGTGTGTGTGTGTGTGTGTGTGTGTGTGTGTGTGTG
>JBAMYA010000023.1:833957-846130 GCA_037176975.1 Arrhamphus sclerolepis | reverse complement strand
GTGTGTGTGTGTGTGTGTGTGTGTGTGTGTGTGTGTGTGTGTGTGTGTGTGTGTGTGTGTGTGTGTGTGTGTGTAGAAGCGGGGTGCACAAGTTGCTGTAAACTCTCATTTACATGCATTAACCTCAAAAAGAATTAAAAAAAAACAAAAAAACATCAAAGCTGCTGATTTTGAAAATAAGTCAATTACTTTTCGAAGGCAACTGTGTCATTTAAGGAGAGAAAATGGATGTGGGCCTGCAGAGGCATTTTCAACTTTCCTCCCTCAGCCTTATTTGCTCTGGTGTCTAAACCAGTAACCATCTGCGAGGAAGGTTAAATGACATCCATCATCTGTCAGACAGCTGACCTGAGGATGAAGCTTTTCATTCTGACTTTGTAATAACAGAAGCTTCGCTCACAAAATGAGACAGATGACCTTGCTTGGTCTGCTTCATAGGCGCCCCCAAAGCTCGCTCATCACAGGTGTATAACAGGTGATGAGACCGCGACATTTCCTCCACCGAGACACGCTTCTTAGTTCTCTCATTAAAGGCGTTTGGGAGCAAGATGGCCTATATTTTATTTATCTGAGCACTATTGGCCAAAAAAGGAGAAGCGGCCAAAGATAGCTGATGCTAGGAGGTAAGCGAGGTCTTGGTTTGCCACTGTGACTTAGCGGTTGTTGGAGTGGAATTAAAAAAAATGCACTTCCAGAAGGCGGACGCCATCTGGACATTGGTCCATGTCTGCGAATCAAAGCCATCTCTACCCCTCTCACGCATCACGCCAAACGTTGCGAACGTAACGCCCTCTTGAAAATACACGCCAGCATTCACATCAGCTCCCCTTTTCTCCTTTTGCTGTCTGCTGTTTTTGAAAGAAAAATGTGAAGGGGGGGGGCGGGGAGAGTGCAGTGCCAGGGGCGGGCGGTGGAGAAAACCTCATTTCTTCCGGCGTGCCGCAGCGAGTGGGTTATTGAGGTGGCTGTAATTTGATAAGGAGAGGAAACTCAATGGACTGTGAGCAAGTCAGCAGTTTGAGGCCAGTCACATTTCTGATGTGATGCGGAGGTGGCGATGGTGATAGTGGAAGGAGAGGGAGAGCTGGAGGGAGGCAAGGAGAGAGAGAGGGAGAGCGGGGAGCAGGGTTCCCTGACACTGACGGCTTTTCCTCTCCTACATGAGAACAGAGAGGAAAAGGAGGAGCAGCGCTTATCCTCCTCACGTCCGACCATCTCTCGGACGGTTTCAGAGGCTCGTTCCCAGGCTGATGGCCCATATACATCGGTCTGATCGCCCTAATCTGCAGATCTCCCCGCAGAACCCTACCAAGCCCCTTCCCCCTTCCATTTCAAACGCTCACGCCTTTATCCCCACCTTTCTCTCCGTGCTCTGAATTTCCACTCTCCTCACAAAGTCACTTTTTGTTGTTGTGGCTGTTTCTCGCTCGCTAGATAAGAGACACAAGTGTGATCAGCGGAAACCTTTGAAGTTCCCATACATAATCGGGCAGCGTGGCCCACTCCGGAGCCCTCAGCTTCCAGTTCAGATCAAAGATTAGCCTCACGTCGGCCCCATCCCTGGAATAAAGCACTTTATTGGATTCCAAAAAGCTGGGCAGGCGGGCCCCTTCCTCTCTCGCCGCAGGTCCCCCGTCAAGACGTCGGGCCTGAAGACTTTCACACGCATCCTATCGAGCTGTTTGTACTCCCAGGATCCTACAAGAAAGAGAAAACAAGAAAGGCCGAACATTGCTGACTTTATAATCAACACCACATTCTGAGGCAATCAGCAACCTCGGCCTGATGTCTGAGAAATCTCTTTGTGGGGGAAAAAAAAATGGGACGGGGATTTTTGAAGTTACTGTTAAACAGGCTGTAAAATGCTCCCTCAGACCTGCGGGGCATGTGGATCTGGCGGGCCCACGCGAGCAGTCGGGGCTGTTCACACATGAGCAGGCGCTCTCATCTGGCTGAGGGCGAAGTCAATCTGGGGCGCGGTGTATGAGAATGGCAGTCCACCATTCAGAAAGGTCGGCGCCGGGCCTCTCTGGCTCGTGGTCACACATCTATCTGAGGTTTCGAAAAGTGGCCTGAGCGAAATCTCCAGTTGCCGACTGAGATGGACGCCAGTGGCATTTAGGGAACGGTCTGCTGTTAGCTGGTTAGCAGCAGGGCTCGCTGAACCTTTTGTTGCATGCCAGGCCGCTCTGAGAAAGGAACATGTGACATCTGAAGAGCAGAAATAGCCTCCTTTATGCACCTCCCACTCGCCACCTTTCAGTAAGTGTCCTGTACCACTCAACAGCAAGAGTTATTGTCAAGACTTTACAGGTCTGCAGGAGCATCAACAACACTGTGTAAAACATTAACAGGCCCGTTTAATATCCCCCATCCTCTGTTGCCGCAGCTCTCCTAACATTGCACATTTTTGACAATAGGTAATACTCAAATCTCTCTTCCAGAGCCTAAATCCCCATAAAAACACATCTCATCATGGCAGCTATATTCTCTGGGGGATTTGATGTTCATGTCATGAAAAGCCATACTGTGCAAGCACACTGAAGCTCCCACGCACAGATTAGGCTGGTCATACCAGCACTCTCCCATTTCTTAACATTTCCTTCTTTATTTTTATTTTTTTTTCCTTTTGAATTATACTTGGTAAACAGCTGAGGATTGTACCAAGGGGAGGGATTTTATGAGCAACAAAACATGCAATGGTAATAAAAAAATTCATTACTGCAAGATGAAAATTGTTTCAACCTGAGAAGCCCTTTTAGAGGTGTACGGTGCAGAGCTGACTGAGCCGAAGATGAGATGAAAAATAATTCTGTCAGCAGACACTTTCTCCTCACATCACCCCATTGCTCTCCTAATTGATAAATGATGTCCACTCATTTCATCAAGGTCATTGTACAATTAAAACTTTCACGATTTATCAGCCGCTGAGCAGAAACCAAAAAAAAAATCAGCAGGGATTGCAGGTAACAAAGCTTTCTGCGTGATGGCTTGAAGAAGGGTTTTGACCAGAGCAGCTCGCTGAGGATGCGCTGCCCCCGCTGCTCTCAGGCGTGTCACACAAAACGGATACATCCCTGTCGCACATCTTTGGCAGCCGCTCTATATTTCAATATATGCTAATGTTTGTGTTTGTGCTACTGTGGCTTTTTGTTTCGCGCATCAGCAAAATGTGAGGAGACATTAATTCAGGGATTCAATACGTTTCCCGATGCAGAATTCCAGACTTTTCTCGGCTTTTCCATAGATTTTCTGAGACTTTCTTTGACACTGTGATTTTCATCAATTGACAAAAGAAGTGCAGTATGCTTGCAGACTCTGTAATCTTCCCACCCCCGTGTAAAAATAGATTTTGGTCACAAAAATCTGATTTTGTGGTGATTCTTAAGCTACGACTTAACGAGCATACAAGACAGCTGCTGACTTGTACACGTGCGTGTTTGTGGCGCCACAGAAGCATATGTTGATACGGTAGCTGCTAGAAGGTTGAGATCTGGTTGACTGACCCGTAGATGAACTCATTTTTTTAGCCTATTTCTTTAGTTTTTTTTATAAAGATGTGGTTTGTTTTGCTGCATCCGGTTTTCAAAGCTGAAGGTATTACAGAAGAGCAGAGAAGTGCAGTTCCAGGACTGACCACTAGAGGCTGGCTCCAAAAAGTGGTCCGCTGTTAATGGTACTAAAAGACCATTGCAACTAGCTGGGGGTGGCCGTGGAACTTTCCGGGGCCTACCGAGAGACAGCGGTGACGAAGCCTTGGGGGCTGCAAGGCTGCGTCATTTGTCGCGACCTTTGATTGTAAAATACTGGACCAACTATCTGGTCATGTGACCCGCAGATTTGTACAGAGAGCCTTTGCAGCCCATGTTCCTCTAAATCATGTTGCAAAGAGGCAGGACAAAGCTGTGAAAGCCAACGGCAGAGCCAGTGGCTAACTGTCAGTCAAGCACATCCAGGCTTCTGATTGGTCAGTGCTATTGCTTAACATTAATCTATCTGATGTGGTACAAAAAAATTCTGAACCCGTGCAGTTGTCATGTAACATGTAACCACAGATGGAAAAGAAAAAAACAAAAAAGATTTTTGTACCAGGCTGTAAATATAAAATGGTAAACGGCTTGCACTTATATAGCGCTTTACAACTGTATTTCTCCAGCGCTAAAGCGCTTTACACTGTAAGCATTCACCCATCCACACACACATTCACACAGCGGTTGTCGGCAGAGCTGCCATACAGCGACGTTGGCCAGACAACCGGGAGCAATCAGGGGTTCAGGGGTTCGCATTTTCAACAGTTGGGAAAGGAACGTTGTCATACTAATCTTGATTATGAATGTGCAGCCTTGTTTACTGCGCACATGTTACGTGTTCAGATGAGCTTAATGTTGGTTGTTTTTCCACGATGCAAAAATGCAAATGTGACGTGAACACATTAGTAGTTTCTTTCATGTTGATCTGGCCACAGATTCCTGGTAGTTAAAGACTGATTACAGGCAAAACATTTCTTTTCATTGCAACCCTGTTGGCTACTTGAAAGTTCAGTCTATAGGACATAGTGACATCTAGTGGCACAAATGGCATATTGCAGCCAACAATTCAAAACAGCAGAGGCGACCTCCGTTTTAGAATAAACTGTTTTAAGGTAAAGGAAGCACAACATTTCTTTGCCATCATATTTTTCCAGTCTACCAAAAGTGAAGGAATAGCTATTCAACCTAAGTGTCAACAGAATTTTAAAATACTGTAACAGCAAATTCACATCCAGTTAAATTTCTTTGGAAAAAACAAAAGAAAACAGAAGATGGAATTCTTCTTTTGAAAATGAGATTTAAATGATGTCATCGAGGACTTTAAGTCTGTTGACTAAATTTGACTTCACATTTGGCACATGCTCTCTTTTGTTATCCTTTTTTTTCCCCCACTCAGGCAGGATAAGTACCACGTCTTAATCTCAGAAATTAATAGAAGCACATGTGCTTCACGATAGCCTGTGAGATAAAGCAGTAGCATATCCAGTGTGACATTAAATTAAAGATACTGGCAGCTGTGAAATGGAAAGTTGTGCTTTTGCCAGGCCGATACAGTCGGGCTACAGCCTCTGGTGCTTGTGCTTTTGGGCGGATTTCCATTTTCAGAATCTGCATTACCTTTGCATATGAATTAAAAAGGTCATTACAAAGTCTCCTTTTTGATGTCTGAGTGATAAATAATATATATATGAGCTTTTGCAAGATATGCTCTTTCAAGTCCTATCTGCGGATCTTTTCTTAATATATGCGCTACATTACTGTGCATGCACACCCTTTGGTGCACATCCCCCCCTGCATACTTGAGATGTATGTTAATGACTTTAATGGGCTGTTCTGTTTCCATTTAATCAGAATCTAAGTTCTGGGATACAGCTGTGTGCACAGTGGTGTCAAGGAATCGTGTTCAGGCCCAGCTGAAACCTTCAAACCCGCTCAAAGCATCCCAGAGACTAGACTAGACCGAGACGCCTGCTTGATTGCACTCAGCAAGTGTGTGTAGAAGGAGAGGTGTCAGGTGAAGTTTAATGTTAGTAAGAGAGAAATCTCAGTGTGAGGGAATGAAACATGAGAACTCTGCTTGATGTGTGGCGGCTGCAGCCTCACAGCGTTCACCTCTGATGCTTCTGTCGGCGTGCTGGATGTTTGACGAGGAGGCCCTTTTCAAGTTCCCGTCTTCCGTGTTTGCCCCGGTTTTATGGACTGCGAGAGAACAAAAGAGATAAATGCGTTTTCTCTGCTAGCCCATCAACTGTGATGAGTTTCATCACATTTCAGTGTTTACTTCTGTTCTCCTTTCTTTTCTCTTCCCTCCCTTCCTTCTCTCCTTCCCTGTGGTGCTTCATTGGCTTTCCCTCCCTGGTGCAGAGCAGCCCATCTAACTGAACCTGATACTGAGATTTGTGCAGCTAATTCCCTGCACTCACACGGCTCAGTGTGGTGTCATAATTGGCACGCCATTGATTTATGTCTCCTCTTACAGCGCCCTGAATGGCTGATGAGTCGAGCTTCCTGTCATAATAGGCCTTGTCCAGGCCTCTTGCCGCTCGGCTGCTCACCGCACTCCTTCCTGTCCTCTGCTATTTGTTGTGGCTGAAACCCGGCTGAAACTATGTTAATTTCCTTTTTACATGGGGACTACATGGGACGAGCACTCATATATTACCTTGTAGTTAATAACATTCTGTACATTTCGAATCTTTAATGGGATTTGAAACCACATACATCCACATTGCCCAAGCTCTGTTAGCCAGTAATTACATTGCAGTTGTCTCGTAATGGGATGCAAGACTACACTAGAGGTTAATGGCTTGAGCACATCGGGTTTTTGTTTTTTTTTGTTTTTTTTTTCCTCCTTTTTTCATTTAAAAATGAGAATCTTTGTCAGGGCTAGCCCATGCTAAGACCAGAGAGTGATGCTGGAGTGCATGCGCTCCCTCTTTCTCAGGCAACCAGCAGGAGACTGTGGCGCCTGCCGGGAGCTGGCTTCTCCCCGGGGGCTTTTGTAATCTCGTTGTCCCACAGTGGGGAGCGCAGAGGAGGAGGTGGAAATGAGGGCTGCAGCCCAGAGAAGCTCCAGGCTCTGCTTGGAACACTCTGCTCCATCTTCCCAACTAAGTCTGCGCTGCCAAAAACTCTATAAGTAAGCAGTAAAGGTGCACAAGTCATCACAATCCCCCCCTCGCAGGCTCTGCCCTCATTGATTTATTTGTTACATCCAAAGAGAAAGGAATTGCGCCTGATGAAATTGAGTCGTCCGTTCCTCCTGGTATGTGTTGATGATCTTGTGACATGCTGTTGTCCTCTCAAGCGTTTCCCAACGTTACATTTGCATGTAAACAAACAAAGCAATCCATATTAAGCCTATGTGAATTGAGAGATGTATGAAAAATGTATTGAAAGCTTGGAGCTATGTGGTACAATAGTATATTCTGACTTTTACGTCGTCGTCTCGCTTGGATTTCATTAAAGTTTCAGTGGGCTCGCTCTGGGAAATCAGATATCATCACAAAAGCAGTTGATACACCGAGATAAGGCCGAGGGAGACGGCGGGAGTGTGAGCGACAGAGCTGAGTCAAGAGTCGCCCGGGTTACGAGCGGCGAGGCTCAGATCAGCGGAAGGCTTTAGCCCCGGGCGCAGTCCTGCCTCTTCAGACTCCCCGTGTTCACGGAGCGGCTGATCGGACAGGAGAGGCTCAGCCGGATGAGCTGTCAGGCAGAAGTCGGGGCATCCACAGCAGGCTGCGTGAGAGCAGCCGCACGTGGAAGGGAGGGGAAGAAAACGGCGAGGAAGGAGAGGAGGGGATGAAGGAGTGGCAGGGAGGCAGGCAGGAAAAAAAAAAAAGCCCAGACCTTGTGTTTCTAAAGCCCAGCTCATACATTGCTAATGCCTGGAGTAATATGGGTCTCATTCATAATGGATAAACCCTTGGCCCCTGCTTGCAAAGTATATCATGCGCACTGCAAAGAGGTTAAAGATTGGGTTATGTTTGCCGGGAATGTGGCGACCACTACTGGCCCGAGCATTAGTGTGTGCTCCTGAAGGTTGGGAGGGGCCACTGCAGTGCAAGAATGGACACTTGGGGAGGGGGTTTCTGGTAAACAGATGCTTTAAAGTTACTCTGTTGACAATATCTCAGCCCACCAACAGTGTCGTTTTGGCCGGCGCTGCGTGTGTTTTTGTCTTTATGTTGCGCGTCCCAGCTGTAACATTAGTGTAAATAAGGCAGTCGGGGTGCACAAGAGTGGGCAGGAGGGTTATTTCATAATGCCTCCCGCGACTGTATCACAAAGTTTGTGTTGTCCAGCAGATAGAGAGAAAGCATGGTGAGGTGGTGCCACGGGCGGCTGTTGATATCCAACTCCATCTGCAACTTTTGCAGATAAAATTTAGAAAAAAGTTGGACCATTGCACGATTTTATTTATTTTTTTATTTTATTTGTCTGGTGATAGCTGGGCCAAACGCGGTGCAGTGCAGATGAGGCAAACTGCTTTTTTGAAGATGGAGCTTTGTTGAAAACACTTCTTCTTCTTCTACTTCCCCTGTTTCCTGTCCCTGTTTTTTTTTTGCTTTTACCGAGGTGACTGTGCACATAAATCAGCACTCCACGTTGGCCCCATTACCAAGCACTTCCTTCACCACCATTCAGCCTCCTTCTCCTCTGCTTCGCTCCCTAAACAATGCATGAACCTCTCAGAGGGCAAAATGCTGTACCACTTAGCGAATGAATATTTTATAGTGTGTAAAACTATGCACAGCCTTTTTTTTTTTTTTTTTGCTGCTTCACCTCTTCCTGCATGGAGGCCCCTTGGATGCTGATTGTCTCTTCCTGCAGGGTCAAAGATCATCCCGCATCCTCCACTACGCAACATCGCTCCTTTAAGTAGCATTCCAATTGGTTCCTCTGATAAGGCAAAGTGCTTTGGTGCATTGAATGTGTTGTAATTTCATTTCGAGTAATCGAATCAAGGCCTTGAAGTCTCTTGTCAGATTACATGCAATACGTTGCAGTCCAAGTGGAGGGTGGGGAGGGGGATGGGAGGGGGACTCGGAGTGAACTTCTGAGAATAATGTATCGCAGCGCAGTGGTTGTGGCATCATTTATGCCCACAAGCCCGCCTGTCTGAGTTCTGTGGTCCCATAATTCTGAAGCAATGATCCAGAAGCCGTCGTAATGCGCCGCGCCTCAGTCAGGGATGGCGGAGCACCCTTCTGAGGTCAGTGGTCTTTGGGTTAATGATCTGACTACGGCGCCACAGCTTTCCAGTATCAGGTATCTGCTTTGGTGACGGGCTTGAGAAGCGATCCCTCATCGTTCTCACACCTCTTGTTTTTCGACCGCCCCGAGATTTCCCGCAAAACTTTCCTGAAACTTCCTCCCTTTAGCCTCCATTTCCACTTTAGCCTTTCCGCAGCCATCCCATCTCTCCAATTCTGCCCTTTCTCTGTTTTTTTCCTCCCATCTCTCCCTCCTTCTCTCTCTCTGCTGATCGATATTTGGGGCCGAATTGGCTGAAAGGGGAAAAGAGCCCTGTAAAATTGAGGAGACAGGCTGTTGGAGGGCAGCCAGCCTATCTCCCTGGCTTGTTTATGCTTCAGGAATGATTCCCAATACCAGATAACCTGCAGTAACGTCAGCATGTGTCTGTCTTGAGGGATGACCGTGATTCGCCAATTTCTAATTATCGGCCAGCCGACCACTTATCTGAACAGTATTTATTGTTATTAAAAATCCTAATTGCATTGCAAATGAAGCTGCTTTTCATGTTTGTTGTGTATTAAACCAACCAGTAGTAGCGTTTTATGTAAGGTAGCACATGGAGGAGTCTTTGCACTGTGGCGCTGTATATCTCAGTGTGTGTGTGTGTGTGTGTGTGTGTGTGTGTGTGTGCGCGCGCCTGCCCCTTGGGGAGTTTGTCTTTCTCTATTTGTGTTTGTCAGGGGATTTTTTGTGGCAAACACACACTTCATCACTTTGACATTGATTAAAAATACATGGCCCTATTCTCGAGGACAGTCGGTGCACAAATCAGCACAGTGTTCAGTTCAGCACTCGCCGTCCAGAGCTGCTCCTGCCGCCGCTGCTCCTCCGGTATTAGCATCCAGGCCCTCACTCCTTTAATTGCAGTGCTGCTCTGGGCAGCGTAACGGCAGCTCACGGGGGCCGCGGGGTGCACATCCATCCGTCAACGTGCTCCTCCGCTGTCGGCTCCTCGCACGTACACACTGGCGTGGAATTGAGTTTGAGGCAATGCCCAGTGTGATCATCATTTTAAAAGCAATCAGAGAAACCTGTCTTTTCCTTTGCATACGCCGTTTGAGCGGTTTCACCTCAAGCCAACACGGACGCCCATGTGCTCCATTTAGAGTGAACTCCTGCTTCTTTATTGCTCTGACAGTTGTTTTGGTGCTTTGTTGCCTCGCCTCCCTCGGTCCCTACCTCTCCTTTGTCTCATCCTCGCCTCTCTTCGTTAAGTCCCTGAGTGACTCTCCTGTTTCCTTTGGCTCATCTGTTAAGTAGGAGATAAAACCACAGTTAGCTTGTGTGGAAGTCTCTTCAGTGGGAGCAGTGTTACATGAGAAGAAGCACCAGTCTGAGCAGCACAGACAGCTTCAGTGTGTGTGTGTGTGTGTGTGTGTGTGTGTGTGTGTTTTCCAAACTTGCAAGCAGGAATAGAAACTTGCGATTTGTTCACCGTTGCATTTTAGTGTTCCCACTTCCTCCCTCTTGCTAATTAGGCCCCTCCCACTCATTCCACTGCCCTCCACTCCCGGAGCATCTGGTGTGGTCATCCATGCCTAATGGGCTAACAGTGAGGCCCGTTTTCCAGCTTTGCCAGCAGAATTGTTGCTCCATCAGTTACTGTGGGGGCCATTTTGCTGGGATAGCTGGGTGTTGGTAACACAGGCAGGGCAATTAGAGGGTATATGGAGGGGTATCGCATCCCCCCTCACACCCCTAGCCCTCATCACAGCGGTGGGGGTGGCAGTGGTGGTGATGTTAGGGCTGCCGATCGATGACTGGTCCTGGAGGGGGCGGGGTGAGCTTGCTGATTAGGGAGGGGAGGGGTTAGAGAGCCCCAGAGAGGCCACAGCCACTTCTCCCTGTTCATCTTCCTCCGTCATTCTCACTTCACTGTCTCTTCACCTCGGACACTCTTTCCTCAATTCAGAAGAAAAAAAAGGAAAAAGTGTTTCTCTATGTGTGCGTGTAGGTGTGTGTGTGTGTGTGTGTGTGTGTGATACCTTTACCCTGACATCAGTGTGACATGGCACTTAATGGACTCTGCCATGTGAAACAAGCGCCCTCGGTTAATTACCTTGCCAAGGCCTTGGCCTTTCTGGAGCAGTTCATTCCCACTTGGGCAGAGGCCACTCCTGTGTGTGTGTGTGTGTGTGAGTGTGTGTGTGTGTGTCTGGCAAAAACACGTGTGAGAGCATGAGCTCTCCATTGTTGCTCTAATCCTCTGAAGTTGAATCAGATTGGGGCTCTTCCCTCTAAAAACAAGTGTTTTGTTGTCGCCTCTGCACAAATGCAGCAGGCTGAAGCTAGAGGCGAAGTGCGAACAAAGAGCCGAAGATCCAGTAAAGCTGCAGGCTATTCTGGGAGAGGAGGGCGGCAGCGGTGCACTTCCTGAATAATCCTGCCTCATTCACATGTCGATTAGCATCGCGTTCATTTTTATAAAAGCTCACGTCTGACTGGAACTGCTGAGCAGACGTCCGTTTGTTTGTTTTTTTCAGTTCATCTGCTTGAAGAAGTCCTCTGGACGTATTGTTTTACTATAAAAAAAAAAGACATCCTGTTTTTTTTTTGTTTTTGTTGTTTTTTTTATGCGTGCTGCAACTTCCAAAATGGAGTTACATTTAGTTTTGCTTCTCAGTTTTTTTTTGTTTGTTTTTTTTTGTCTTTTTTTTAAATCCCTTTTAGCCTTCAGTTGGCCCCACCAACGATGCACGCAAACATCCTGAATTCTGGGCAACATTCTCAGGTTGACTGCCCAAGCATCCTCCTCTAAAACAGGTGGTGCGAAATAAAATATTTAACAGCATTCTCAGAATCTACACACAGAATTTAGTATCCGGTGCAGCCCTGTCCATATGCCACACGAGTAAACACACTCCAGCACGGAAGCCGCCCACCAGCTCTGCGTGCACGTATACCACAGTATACGGTGAACGGTGTCAACTAAAAGAGTTTTAATGTGGGGGAGATTGTCGACATCGACAATGAAGGCTTTGAAGATGGGTTAACTAGTTGTATTATTAATTACCTTTCATGTGCAAAAGAAGCTGCATCTACTAGCGTGCAAGTGCAGTCTTTTAGATGTAATCCCTCCCTGCTTCTTTTTTGGGACGCGTACCTTCTGGACGCCTCAGTCGTAGTCTTTTACTGTAAAACTGTACTTCAGAGAACTAAACAACAGTAGCTCCTGTGGCAGGCGTGTCAAACTGAAGGGCTGCAGACCAAATACGGCCTGCAACTTCATTTTTTCTGGCCAAGAAAGCTCGCAAACACAATCATATACTTAAAACTAGAAATTTCAGTGTCACCGCCCGTTTGATTGAGTTCTGACGTCAGAAAGTGGAATAACTGAGGTGGAGAGCAGCTGCTTTAAGGTGGAATAACTGAGGTGGAGAGCAG
>JBAMYA010000023.1:820442-833857 GCA_037176975.1 Arrhamphus sclerolepis | reverse complement strand
TGATTTAAGGTGGAATAACTGAGGTGGAGAACAGCTGCTTTAAGGTGGAATAACTGAGGTGGAGAACAGCTGCTTTATGTCAGAAAATCAGGATTTAACAAATGTTTGCAAAAAGATTTTACAATAAAAAGTTGCTCAATTTTGTCAAAACCTATGATTTCTGTACAAATTACCTTTTTTTTTAAAATGAAAAAAAAAATCCTGAGTTTAGGACAAAACTTTTAATTAGACAAAATTTTCAATTTTATGTAAAAATGTTGCAAAAAGTTTGCTTTCCAACAATTTTGTCTTGATCTTTCAGAATTTGAAATTGTACCACAAAATCATCATTATTATTATTATTAGTAGTATTGTTATTTTTGCAAAACAAGTCAACTTTTTGCAGAATGTGGAAAAAGTTGCATTTTATGACAATAAACATCACTTTCTTTCTTTATGACTGAGTCCAGGAACTAGTGAGAAATCTGACAACGTAAAGGATAACTGGCCTTTTAATGGTAACCATGGTGATGATGTGACCCGTGAAGACACAGAGATGGGCACCTCTGTCTTAAACTGTCGTCATGGATTTCAGACAACGAAGGCTTGGCAGATCAACTGTTAGTTCACACAATCGTTAAAGGCTGCAACAACAGTTACGTGTAATCCACCAAAGAAGAAGAACAACCTGTGAACGACGAACGAATACGGGACAGAACAGGGCTTTTAGAGTGAAAGATTCTAACTTAGCTGATGAATCAAACATCAGCACTTCGGGATAATAATCACTCTGAAAAAAATCCGTATTCAGGATGATTTCATTAACTGTATTACATGAATAGGGATAGAGTTGCTCCACTTACAGCTCAGGCAGAGGTTGCTGTACTGAGGCTTTTGGCCTTTATTTTTTAATTCATGGAGGAGGAAATGCAGAAATCTTCTATTACTCATCAACTTCACCACAGAGCCGACTGTGGGCCAACTCCTGAGGTCTTCTACCCCGTCATGGCTGATTATACAGCATGAGCTGCCAAAGCAGAGCGAGTCCTGGCTTTACCTCTGTCATTACCATAGTGTGGATATACACTACATCACTTTATTTAAAGCTCTCAGGCTGGTGGCAGGCAGGAGAGACTTTGGCTGCTGGGCACTGCTGCGCAGGGCGTCGACCGCCTTCATTAATGATGCAGCATGCACCACCTCTTTTTCTTGCCAAGACAGACAGAGGGAGAGGAGAAGGGCCCCTGAACTGAACGGCCCCATGGGTTAGCCTCTAACAACCCCTCACTATCCTCTCACTGCCCTCCAAGCCCAACACTCCCTGCCTGCAGACCCAGTCCAACTGCCTGTCTAGCTCATTCTGTTATAGCTTCCGACCACAGCCAGGTTGAAACTGAGCCGGTCCCAGAGCAACTTGGGGGGAGGAGGGGGGTAGGCAGGTGAGAGTGAAATGGAAGAAGGTAGAGTGACAGATAGTGGTTAAAGATGCTGACCGGAGCCTTAACCGCACTTTGCCAGTCAGAGAGATAAGCGACATCCTGCTGGATTGGCGCTCCAGAGGGGAGTTGGCCTTCAGCGCTCCTTCCTGCATTGCCATTCATCTCTTCTTTTTCACGCATCGTAGCCCTGCTGCTGTCTGGTTGTTCTTACCTAAAGCAGTTTTTCCACCGGCTTGAGTCGAGGTGCAGACAAAAATTATTAATCCAGGAAAAAGTTGCAAAAATCAACCAGCAAAGCCCCCTGAATTTAGTGCCATTGTTGCCCTCTGGCATTTTTTTTTTTCTGTTTCAAACCAAAGCAGCTACATGTACCAATTTTTAGCTCTGTCTTTATTAGATAACAAGATGCTCTTGTTTCTGAGGATATCACGCTGTTAATCTTATGCAACCATATGAAACGCAGTCCCCGGCGCTCAGTACCTGCAGGGCTCTCTGGCTTCCAGTTACTACCTGAACCGGCAGCGCTCGTGTTGTTTCACCAGATAAAGCAGCACTTTTCTGCTCCAGGAACTGATCTGCAGTCCCTGCTGAACTTCCAACTGTTTTAAATTACTCTAATATTGCGCATTTTCAAGCGCTGCAGCTTGAGAAAATGTAAACAGAGACCAAATTAAAATTTCAGTGGCCAAGGGGGCTGCTCTGGTGGATGTAAGAGAAGAGGTGCGCTACATCCTGCCTTCGTTACTGTAATCATTTTGATGGAAACAATAACCCGCTTTAGTGCAGTTTTGTTGCGTTCAGCACAAACTCTGCTGTGGTTTGTAAGTCACATAGCGACATGATTGAAAGGTGTACCGTCCGCAGGAGATGGTGTCTTACCATGCAAACTATCCCTCTTTTTCCCACCACCTCTTCCCCAACCACTCCGAGCAAAGTGGCATTTCCATTTTAAGATTGCCTCCCAAGTCCCTTTGTGCAAAGAATCGAATTACGCTGAAAAGCACCAATTGATTCTTTCAGAGCACAATAGTTTTCATCATTTAAGCCAATCCCAGCAGGTTTCGCTTTTCTTCAAGTACCTATTGAATCCGGTCCAAGAAGGCATTGTGACCATTTCATTGTTTCAAAATGGGTAAATGGGTGAATGGGTTCTGGGATCAGGAAACACAGCTCTGGGGAACCGTATCCGAGGAGACTGGTGTGAGCGGGTGGAGGTGGGGGGGTCAAAAGTTCAGCCGGCACATGCTCGAGGTCTAACGTATGCATTTCATTGCTTTAACACGCCAGTGATCTTGTCACGGGGTCTACTGAGGACCCGAGAGTGCTTTTTTTTTTTTAAATGGCGGCATTGAGAAGTGAATCCCCGCTAATTATAACTGCTAATTCGCCACGAGGACAGTGGAGGACTGGTCGAGAGGCTTTCTTTTTTCATGCACGGCACATTTTAGATGGAACAAAAAGAAGGAGGAGGGAGGTTATCCTGGAGGTGTTTTGATAAATGAGCACCCACCATCCGGCTCTTTGCAGCCACCCACATCCAGGCCGCCCTCATCCACATCCACCCCCAAGCCTCTGATTACCCTTTGAGGGCACCGTAAATGCAGCCTTCATGGCCGTAATCTGGGTGCATACGCAGCAGATCGCAGCCGAGCAGCAGGCCCCACCCTCACCTCTCCACCCCTGCAGTGATGAAAGGCAGAGCAGGTGAGGAGTTCACATCTCTGCTCGGGCTTTAATCAACTCTCCTGCAGACATGCAATAATGTAAAACAGAGGATGAGGGGCCAATCCCAACTTTGACACTGTAACAAGTTTCCCCCCGCTATCGCCACCGCTTTAACTGCCTTATTACACTCTTTGAGTGTACATAGCAAGCAAGAAGGAAAAGGGCATCACTTCTCCAACAGCGGAGAGCTTCTGGACCAGAACCAGGCTTTTGTTTCTACCTGTGTCTACTTTTGTGTCCACCTGTGCTGACAGACAGAGCAAACAGGGGCACTCTGGGAAGTCTACAAAGAGCTTGAGCTGGATGTGTCGCCAGGAGCTGCTGCGAGTGATGTTCAGCCAGTGATACATGGACGAGATCCATGTGGTCTGTCACACCGGCACTGATGTTGTGTATCAGTAAGACACTCCAATTCTCTGCTGGAGGGATGCCAGGCTAATGAGCCGGAAGCCGGGTAGATGTTTTTTCCTCTTTTTTTTTTTTTTTTTCTTTTGGTTTTGTTTTGTTTTTTCCAAACTATTCCTCATCAGGGGCACACTTAGAGACACAGAAGTGTCCTTAAAAGGCTCTGCTTTCAGCTATGAGACAGGGACTGAAGTGTGTGTGCAGCAGCCGCAGTCGTGCTCACACCTCACACCACACCATATGAGCACTGACTTCAATTTTTATCCCTTTTTTTCCAAAATGGCAACTTCACCCTGCAGCGAAAAAGGAGATTAGACTGTAAAGCTTGAGCCATGACTACCTGTGACCACACTAATGTGAGCGTAGTAAAATCAAATATAATGGTCAGTGTAGCCACGAGGATATTAAAGGCGTTTTTACTCGTTCTAATTGAGTAACATAATGCCTTCGACCTAAACACTTAAACAGCTATGAGATACTGTGACAAAGTATGGAAAAAGAAAAATCCTAATAATGGAAGAAATTCCTCTGCCGCCAATAACTGGCAAACCATACACATCAACACCATCCAATGTCGGCCCTAATTTCTGTAAAATTCATCTTCTTTGTGGATTATATCTTTATTCCAACAATGGGAACTTTTCTGCACTCATGTTGACTGTTGCTCGGCGGTTTAGTGCATCCAAAAATGAATACTGCGATTATAGTTTACTTGGTGCCGGTTGAAGCTCATCCAGGTAGTACATTTTGATGCAGTTCTTCCATTAACCGCCATGTTAAAAGTCCCAACTTTGTAGCAAAATTAAACTGGTACAAAAACCAGTTGTGGTCTCTGCAGTTAGATTTTACATCCATGACAAGTGTACAGGGCATTAATGTTTTTGTGCCACATCAGATAAATAGGGTTAGGGTTAGCCTGGATGTCATTTGACATGCTTGGCTGACAGCTAGCCATTGGCTCTGCCGTTGGCTTTGAAAGATTTGCTCTGCCTGTTTCCAACATGGCGCCATGTGGTTGGAGGAAAAATGGACTTCAAGGGCTCCCAGTACAAATTTTATGGGTCATGTGACCACATAGTTGTTCCAGTATTTACGGTCAGTTGTTGAACCCAACGAGTCGACACGCAGAACCGGCGTCAACAAGGGTCAAAATTTCATATCCCAGCTACATTTTTACGTTAGCGTCTTCACCAAGCAGATACAATTAGTCTGTGACATTTTAATTGTGTTTCACAGACATTAATTTTGATTAAAGTGTAACTGTTTACCTGCAATCAGCTGTCAGACCCTGCAGGAGATCTGCACTGGAAAACCGAATAAGCACGCCACAGCGAACGGACCAATCGCACTTGTCCAGCTTGCGTTTCTGCCATGTGCAGTTACATTTCTGGGAACAGAATTAATGCAGACCCATAAATCAAGCTTTAACCGGAAAGAAAAGAGACTTTTCTGTGTGTGTGTGTGTGTGTGTGTGAGGGACGGAGGGAGGAGAAAAAGGCCTGTAAGCAACTCTGCTGTGTGTGTTTATGTGGGATGTTTTATTAAAGGCTTCTGTCTATTGTGTTTTAAAATGGAGCTTTCTTGACCTCCACTGCACGACCGAGGACTGTTGAAATATTTACCATCCGCAAAAAATTGTCACTTTGCCCGATGTCCCCCGATCAGTCATGTGGCCTGGGTGACCCGCGATTACTTCCGCCCCCTGCCTCCCTGTCAGGCCTACATGATCAGGCCCTGGTGGCTGCTTTTGTCCTTTTCCCTCTGTAATGTAGTATTTCATGCTTTCTCGTCTGATCTGCTCGATCAGCACTATTCCCCCTCCGTCCCCCGGCGCCTCCCCCACGTTCACCCCGTCCATTTTCCCCCCATCATTGGCTCGACGCAGTCGGCAAAAGAGCTAAAGAACCTGAAGCAGATTCAGTGGAATTTCGGATCGTGATGCGCTTGTTGGCTTCATTTTGTTTCCCATCTTTGAGGCTTGACTCAAAAGTAATGGGGGAATAAAGAGAAATGTCAGAATGACCAGAAAAATTATATTATGCTCAATTCTGCTGCTCTTATCTAAGTAAATCCACCCCTGATGTTATCACAGAGCCGCAGTTGGAATATAAAAAGTCCTTATAAAGTTGTTTTTCCACCAGAAATGGTGAATTAAAGTTTTACTGAAAACAGAAGTTAGCATGTAACATGAGGTTCCTGAATGAGATCAAGATATAATCCTTCTGCTCTTTCCCTCCATCGTTGGATAAACAGAGACAATCTCCAAGCTCTCTTTATTTATATCCTTAAGACCAAACCCAAACCTTGACTGTATATTTTTCTTTTGAAGATCCCTTCTACGGATTCCGGCGCTCCTAATTGACTCAATTATCCCGTCCAGCTAAAGTTTTGAAAAGTAAAGTGTGGGCTGTGAGGATTTTTCTGGCATTAAGTCGTCATTGAGAGTGCATGCGGGCCCAGTGTATTTACTACCAGAGCCCGCGTTTATCCGACCTGATGCCTCTAATGCGGGTATCAATCTCCACAACGCGTTCACCCTCCAATATGGGTCATGTCATCTCTGGTTAGTGGAGTCTCCTGATGAAATTGTCCAAAACTCCACCGATCAATCAGGCTTGCCGAGGGATTGATTTTCTTTCATCTTCCTCGTCTTCTCCTTCTCTTCCTGCTCCCCTCGATTCCAAGGCCTCCGGTGTTTCTCATTGTGAGACGAATGTCATACAGAGGGTAAAAGAATGCCGCGCTTTGACCCTCACCTTGCAAACGTTTTTTTTCTTTTCTTTCTTTTCATTTCATTTCAAATCCTGATTTTTGGAGATGCGAGTGTGTCTCTCATCTCTTATTAGCCCTCAGAAAAGAAACCGTTTGTTTCTTCTTTTCTTTGCAGCTAAAATATGCAGAGTGGGCTTGAAAGCGGCTGCCAGACAGGCAGGGCTGCCCCCCGGTTTCCCCCTCTTGACTGGGGACGGCAAAGCTCGGCAGATCGACAGCCCCCGCCCCCCATTTCTATGAGCCTCACGACTTTCCCCATAATGAAATATTCACAGGTCACTGGTTCCCTGAGAAATGATGGGGGTCAGTCAATTGCTTTTCAGCGAGTAATTTTCTCCCCCTTCAGACGGCCCTGCTTGTCGTGTTGACAGTCATTAGCGCAGGAGGAAGGCTGGATCGAAGCGCAAGTGTGACACTTGTCAGACAGTAGCAGTCTTTAGCTCCTCTGCTGCTCTTTTATTTCCCGCAACCTTTTCTTCTTCTATTTTATCTGGCTTTTACGCTCCTTTTTTTTTTTTTGTTCAGCCTCCTGCTTTTCAGCTTGAAGTCAGCTGGATAAATCACCCCACTGCTGTTTTTCTTTTTCCTTTTTTTTCCCCTCACTTCTCTGTCAAGTTGGTTAATCCCATCCAGAGAATTCCTTCATAGTGTTATGCTGAATGTTAAATTCACCTGTTTTCTGTTTTTCTCTGAGTGTCCCTGTGTCGTATTGTGAATTGCCGTGAAAGAGCGAGGCCATCAAAAGCCAATCAAAAGAGACACTTAAGATTTCGCGATTGGCGATTAGACCTCTTGGAAATCCCAGGGAAAGTTTAGCCAAGGCTCTTTTTTCTTTATGACTTGCAGTGACCTTTAAAGATATTAACATTTGACATGATGAATGGAGCACAGAAGAGACAGGGACTTTTCCTATTAACAAGCCCCCCCCCCATCGTCTCTCTGTCCTTAAAGGTGGAGAGAGAGAGAGAGAGAAAGAGGGACTCGCAGCAAGCAGTGACATGCTGTTAAAAACAATGCAGGGGTGTTTGAACGGGGGTCTCTGCTGGTGGAGGCACTGCAGATGGCTAGTCTGACCCCGAGGAAAACTCCAATTAGCTAACAGTAATGGCCGGGCCCCGAGCCTCGTGGCTGCAGGCAGTCGCAGTGCTGACCCTTCAGGCCTTCGTGCTCCCTTGTTCTGCTGAGATGTGATGGAGAGCTGCAGAGCAACCGTGGCAATCTGTTTCCATTGTGTCAGCTGCCACATAGCAGCACTGCATCCAGAGCCTCCATGCGTGCGCGCACACACACACACACACGTGCACGCACATCCATGCACGTCTGCGTGCTCGGGTTGCACCGATTTATCCTGCTGATTCTGGCCTTTGAATAACTGCCGGATGTCACCAGACGGGCTGGTCTTATGTGATGCAGACGTGATTGTCCGGGATCATGAAGCCCGTTATGGAGGAGTTTGACCAGATGGATGAAAGTCGGAAATTTATAACAGCTGAGTCACAAATGTTTGCCGTTTATGCATTTAGGTTTGTCTGGAACATATGCTTGGATCGCCACCATTACCTTAAATCAGGGGTGTCAAACTCTGTTTCATCCCGGGCCACATCATCACCATGGTTACCGTCAAAGGGCAGCTTGTTCTTTATCTCCTCAGCCGGTTATGTTGTCAGATTTCCTGCTATTTCCTGGACTCGACTGTAAAATAAATTTGTAAAAGTGCATTTTCTGTCGTAAAATATCAAATTTCACAACATTTGCAACATTTATCATCAAATCGAGGTTTTTGTACTAAAATCTTAGATGTTATGCTTGTATAATCACTGGCTTGTTTTTGTAAAAAATAAGAACTAAAATTGTGAATTTTTGCTTTAACTCATCAGAAGTGAACTTTAATCATAAAATCTCACAAATTTCACAAAAATCGCAGCCTTTATCATAAAATTTAGACTTTTTTCTTGTAAAATCACAAATGTAAAAAAGAAAATTTGGAAAGATCTTTTTTTTTTTTCCTACAACCAAGACTTTTTATGGTATGATGAGATTTTTCCTCCTCCTTTCCTTTATTGTTACAGTAGCAGATGAAACAAATGCAGTCACAAATGTTGACTTTTTAACATAAAATTACAATGTTTTTGTTGGAAAATGTCAACTTATTTCAACATTTCAACTAAAATTACAATAGTTTTAAAATTGAAATTTATCTTTTGTCCGAAAAGAACAAAAAATGTTTAAAAAAAAAGTAAATTTTCCAGAAATCACATGTTTCAACTGTCAGTTTATACGTTACTCGTTACTCATCAGGCCAAACAATTAAAAAGATTACCCAAGTTTAAACACATGGAAAAAAAAAAGACTAAAATAGTTTAAATAAATACCAAATTCCATCCATCCATCCATTATCTATACCCGCTATTTCCTGTCCAGGGTCACGGGGGTCTGCTGGAGCCCATCCCAGCTCACTTCGGGCGAAAGGCAGGGGTCCACCCTGGACAGGTCGCCAGTCCATCACATAAATACCAAATTCTGGATGAAAATGACTAAATTCTAGTGAATGATCTGTCTCAGCATCGGGATATTTTTATTCAACAAAACGTAAGTTTTCAGTTTCCATCTGTGCGATTGTTCAGGGGCTTGAAATAGTCAAAACACTGAATTTTAAATCCATTAACTTAAAAACACTCAGGACGCTTTTGTAAAAGAGATCTTTGATCTCAAGGAGTTTTATCCGGGTTAAATAAAGGTTGAAGAAGTAGGAAAAAAAAACACAGTAACACATGAAAGAAGCTGAAAACGGTACGCTGAGTTTTGTTTTAACAGTAGATCTTTCTGACTAATTAAAACATAAAAGGCACATTCACAATATATTTAAGATTGTACATGGACTAAATTAGATAATCTCTAAATCTCCAGATCTAAGATTTGAAATCATAGGAAATTGCCATATTCTTCCTCCCAAAAAGAGGGACTTGAATTGAAGTATTTTTGGATTTGATGGAGGAGATGAACAGCAGCGCAATGAACAAGAAGACACAACGCCACCAGATTACAAAACCATCGCTGAGATTTAAAGAAGCAACAAAGGCACCTGTCATTGAAACAAACACACAGAAATCCTCCTGAAGGCATACGGAGACGTCCCTGTACCTCCACCTACGTCTGCTGTCTGTCAACAAAGTGACTAAAGCTGAGATGGAGCACAAAAAAGTACAGTTTGATGCCAAAACGTCTAATTTGTGGTCACAAAGGACAGTGGAGCCATACCTGCTCCATAAACGATACCCATTGGCTGAAACTATCCAGTCACATAACCCTTAGACCTGTACAGAGAGCCTTTGACCATTTTTCCTCGACCCGCCAATGGCAAGCTGTCAGTAAAGTACGTCAGATGACATCCGGGCATCTTATTGGTCACATTACTGCTTAATATAAATTTATCTGATGACCCCCGAACACATGGAAAAGCCTAGCAGTGGCAAGAAAAAACCTGGACCAGGACCTGGGTCCAGTTTTAGGGGGGACCCTCCTGCTGATAGCCAGCTGGGTAAAGGAAGACATGAGGAGGGAGACGGGACAGAGAGAGGAGAGGGACAAAAATATAGAAATATCTGGTATAGAAATATATAAACTCGTAGTGGTTGGAGGGTCGGACCTCAACGTCAGCAATGTCAGCAGGCGTCCCACATTCGCATCCAGTGGACAGGTGCAGGTAAACACCAGGGTGGTCAGAAGACGGAAAGCTTAAATTTCTGTTTACATAGACACAAATATTCAGACTAAACGGCCAATCGAAATAGAAATGCGTCATGTAAACATGTCAGTTGGAAGATTCTGATCGGATTTAGCTCAATCGGAAAGAGAATGTGATCCGATCGAGAGGGCTGGTTCATGCCGTTCGTTATTCCGATCGACGTCCATGTACACGCTTCTTTGGATCATGACTTTCTGTGTGGGGCAAAACTAACCCGACTGTGCATGTGTGCACTACGTCAACGTGATGCATTGACACCTTTGCATTTCTTACTGAGAAACGGTCTATTAAAAATAATCTTGTTGTTGATGTTGTCAGATGCTGCGCTGAGACCCAAGAGGACCAGAACAGGGACAGATCCACTGTCAGAAGCCATGAGAAGGTCACTGGTGACTTTGACCAGAACAGTTTCTGTACTATGATGAGGTCTGAACCCTGACTGAAGCTCATCATTTATATTGTTTCTACAAAGATGATCATTTAGCTGATTTAGAGCAATTTTCTCAAGAAGTTTGTAAATAAAAATAAGGTTAGAAAGAGGCCTGATTCTGTTATATCCTCAGAATCCAGAGATGTCTTTTTGAGTAGAGGTTTAATTACTGCATTCTTAAAACCTCCTGGTACATGTCCTGTTAGAAGCGATGTATTGACAAGATCCAGCATTGCAGAGGCTATTATGGAAAAAAAAAATATTGAAAAGCTGAGAAGCAACAGGGTCCAGTAAACATGTAGATGGTTGAGAAACAACTGAGGTTCATTCACAAATATAGGAGAGAAGCAGTCTAGGTAAGAGCCAGTAGGTCCAGCTGATTCCAAGGTTTCTGAGCTGTCTAGTGTAATCCCCATCGTTGGTAGGAGAAGATTCATTTGGTCTCTAACATCTACTATTTTGTTAATGAAGTTCATGAAGTCATCAGCAGTTAAATGAGATGAATACATGACTCTATGGAGCTGTGACTCTGAGTAGCCTGGCTACAGCGCTGAAGAGAAATCTGTGGTTATTCGGATTTTCTCTAATTAATGATGAATAATAAGTTTTCCTAGCTTTCCAAAGAACTCATTTATACATTACTAAGCTAGATGAGATTCTTTTAAATTTGTAGATCACCACTTTCTTTCCAGCTTACTACATTTGTGTTTAAGACTTCTCATATCTGCATTATACCAGGGTTCAAACTTTCTAGGACTGACTAGCTTCCTTTTCAGAGGAACAGCAGAATCCAGAGTTAAATGCAAGGACTCTTTCGCGCCATCTGCAAGACATTCAGTGCATCAAGGATCAAGACTTTCAGAGCTGTCCAGTGCGGCATGAATAGCAGACAAGTGTCCAAGCAGGAATTTTCTCCTTGGACTTACGTGTGACTGCAGCAGTGAGTGGAAGAAAGAAAAAGTTCTGAATGAGGACCAGGAGAACTGGTGCTGGCGACTTGGAGCCTGGCAGATGTAGACTGAACAGCAGGTTTTCTAATGAAGTAAGACTATGTTTTGGCCTAAAGTTGAACTATAAACTAGAATTATAAAGTGCCCCTACTCCGCCCCCACGGCCTGAGCTTCTAGGAATATGACAATAAGTCTGAGTAGGTGGAGCCCATTCATTCAGACTAATGTCATCATCTGCTGCAGCCAAGTTTCTGTCAGACAGAGAAGGTCAAAAATGGTGATCAGAGATCAGATCATTTACCAAAAAAGCTTCAGAGGAAAGAGATCTGATGTTGAACAATGCACATTTGATCACCATATTTCTGTCGTCAGTCAATTTACTGATTTTAATTGGAGTTAAATTAGAGCAGAGTCGCATCTTTTCCATAATTGGATTTAGATTTTTTTTTTTTTTTAAATTGGATGTGTTTACTGATTTGGATGGTCTGGAGACGGACACATTATTAACCGAGCAGTGGGGCGGGGGGGTGGGGGGGGCTGCTCTAACTGAAGCACACAGAAGAGTCTAGGACCACAACTCTGCTGGTCTGGACTCTGGATTGTCAGAGATTAGGACTATCAGTAAAACTGGTCAGATTACTGGATCAGAGAGCCGCTCCATCCAAAGTGGGATGGATGCCGTCTCTCCTAATCAGACCAGGTCTGAACCAGAACGCGTGTCAGTTGTTAACTAGTCCCACATCGTTAGCTGGACACCATCATGACAACTAATGACTGAATGATAACGTCATCACGGGTCACATTAGGGAGGGGTCCAGAGAAAACTACTGATTTTACATACAATTTTGCATGACTACATACTGATTCAATATTAATTTTAGTTATTAAGTTATTATCCAAACTACATTTAGTTATTATTTATTCATTAGTGCCGACATGGATGACAGTTTTCAATGTTAAGCTTTCACAAACACTTTCAAATGTGATTCTATGTCATAATTTCTATGGGGGGGGGGTGTCAATGTTGATTTGCTGTTTGTAGCCTGCACCTAGTGGTCAGTTGAGGAACTGAAACAAAACCTACTTCCTGGATGAGCATCAACCAGGAAGTGTCACCAACCAGATTGTAGTATTCATCATTTGCACTCATCCTCCTGATCCAAGTATGCAATCAGTTCAGTCAAGTAAAGAAAAAAAAAAAGAAAAGAAATGAATATAAATCTGTGGGAAATTCCTGTCCAGTCGTCTGTTTTTCAAGCAGCTTTCAGACTGGGCAGACTGGAGAACGTGCCTGATCTAGTTTTCAGAGAAAGCCAGGAATTCTTTGTGGCCTGCAGCATGTCTGAAACACCAGCTTCTGTTCGTAACTCGGAACAGGTTACATTCTTGAATTACATTGTTGAATAGTGATCTAAAACTAAAATCTGAGAAGTTAAGTCTCCATTTCAGACTTGATGGAGGGCATGAACTTTGGAATTAACAGTGTTCAAACATTTTCTTTTCTGTCTGGGACCTGGTGCCAGTGTTTTTAATACTATGTGAGGATAAGAAATACATTTCTTTTCCCTCTTTTTTTCTATAACTGACATCCGTAACAAAGACGCACCTTCAGTTCATTAGTGTTATTGACTAAAACATGCACAAATAAGCAAAAACACGTCCACGCATCTGTTATCCTGTCCTTCATCTCGACTCCTGCAGGACAGTCAACAATGACAAAAACGGAAAATAAAAAGCAGCACCAAGCAGCTCTGCTGTTTGTCTGGACGCTCTGCTGCGTGTCGTGTCATTTCCACTTCCAGCACTCTGACATTTTTTATTTGTTCACCCATAAAAGTCTAATCTTTGATTATGAAGCTGAATTTAAAATGTATGTATATGTATGTACATATATGTGTGTGTGTGTGTGTATAATGTGTTTTAAACTACAGATTTTCTGCACTCAGTCCTCATCTGTAGTAATTTCCCTC
>JBAMYA010000023.1:796171-820342 GCA_037176975.1 Arrhamphus sclerolepis | reverse complement strand
AGCCAAATACCCAGCATCCATCTGAGAGCAGAGCTCTTTCAAATATGGTTTGATCTTGTTTAGATTCAGATAAACACGAGCAGAATGCGAGCAGTCGTTCGTATTAGCCGTGTGTGTGTGTGTGTGTGTGTGTGTGTGTGTTTCACGTGTAAACAGGACCTGCTGTGTATCACTATTACAGCTTGTGTCAACATGTAAACATTGTGCAGCATCAATCTTACACTCAGCACAAGTGGACAGAGCTATTATGTTAAAAGCCCATTTGCCCGACATGTTCTTCCCAAAGATGGCCTCCTCCAGAGGTGGGTGGAGCCTCTTCCGGCACGTATCGATAAGCTCATTGATTGATTGATGATCCCCTGGTGATTTATCGATCTGCGTCGGTGCCAAATGAGCTTCGAGTGCTTTTCCTGCCTAAAGGAAAAGCAGCACACCAGTAATGAGAATCCACGGGAACACGTACCTCTCCCCTCTTGAATTTGATCTCTTTTTTTCTTCCCCACTTCTTCTGCTTCTTCTGCTGCTTCTTCTTCTGTAGTGTTTGAAATTGAAAATGAAAATTGTTGCATGGCCTCGTGTGCTGTGAGATTTAGAGAAAGATTCAGTCAGGCAGAGCACTTCGCCCGATAACTGTACAAAGTCAATCTCCTCCTCCCGAGGTTTTAGCTGGAGTTTCAGGGCGTCCTCAGGTAGTTAAAAGTGCATCGGCTGCGGATGGGCTGGTGGGATGTGTAGATTAATGCAGTGGAAAGCCATCCCTCAAAGTGCTTAGAATAATTAGAGTCAGGCTTCCAACAGAATGGGCATGTCACTGGAGGAAATTGTATTTTTATTTACTGTGTCGGGTCTCCCTTGGCCTCCCTCTCGCTCCGTCTCTGCCTCTCTCCATTTGTACGGCGGCGACGGCCGCGCTCGGCATTCAGGAGCCGGGGCGTTTCTCAAAGTGTCTTAAAGGTGCTGTCAGAGCGCCTTGATGCATCTCTCGGATTTGTATCTCTGCTATTTCCACATGTGGCCGCACACCATTTGTATTCTGCTTCCCAGCATTTGCATTCAGGGGCTGCACGCAGGGTCCTGTAGGTGTGCACGTTCATACGTGCGCCCAACTCACGACTGCGTATGTAAATCTGATGCATTAGCGTGCGCTTGAATGCTAACATGTGCATTTATGAAGAAATGTAACAGAGTACGCTGCATGTAGGCAAACTATGGTACAATTCCAGGATGCTGCTGCATCTGGGCTTCCTTTCAGAGGAAAACATTACTTTTTGTTTTTGCCAGATGCAGACAGAGGCTGAAACCATCTTAACTATTTAAAGGAGATTCTTTCAAATGCCACATTTTAGCTTCTCTGATTATGTTGTAATGTTCTCATTGCGTTTAACAGAAGAAAAACACAAACAAAAAAAGAGTCAGCTTCAACGCATAATTGTCCATCTTTGTAGTGGATTTAATTAACATGTGCATTTATAAAGTACACTGCATTTATGGAGCGTAGTATGGTGCAGGTCTACCATGTTTACTGGATGTGGGATGACTTTCAGAGGAAAGTATTGCATTTTTTTGTGTTCTTTTTTTTGCCAGCTGCTGTTATAAATGACTCTGCAGGCAGATGCTATATAAAGAAGCTTCTTTCAAAAGCCACATTTTAGTCTCTTTGATTCTTTTGTAATGTGCTCATTGCATTTAACAGATCATTGTTGCAGCCACTGAAGAAAAACACAAACTGGCAAAGCCAAAAAAAAAGCTTCAGCTTCAATGCATTATTATCCATTTTAATTACGCAGGAGTAGTTAAAATAATTAAATTAACTCACCACTTTTGCAGCAAATGAGCTCATTTTCAGTCTAGATGACATGAAAGTATAATTGTTTAGATTTTTTTTCTTTTTTGGGGGGCTGGGGGGGCGGCTTGCTCACGCCCTGCAGAGGCATTTCCCCTCCCAGCATGGTGGACGCTGGACCAGCGAGGCGGGTCATTGATAAATTGATCAGAGTGAGATTGTGGAGTGGTGTGACATGCTCTAAATCCCTCCCCCATCACCACACACACACACACACACACACACACACACACACGGGCTCTGGCATCAATTATTGTGGATTGCGTGGTTGACAGAGTGTAAACCAGGTGCCAGCCCTCAATCCAATTAAAGAGATTTAATTGGGGGGAATAAATGGAGTGTGTCCACAAAGTGCTGCCTTATCTACATTTAGAAGATTTTTTATTCTTACCTTTTTGAAAAGTAAGGTTTTGTTTATGAAAGGACTGATTGAATCTAATAAAGCCTCAAGGCTGTTGCTTTCTCCCAGACTGCCTTGCTCCACAGGTCAGTAATGCAAACAATCCAATTTCTCCACTCTGAGGGCTGTACTGGCATGCAGAAATGGGATTATTATCTGAAATGGGCCCCATCAGGTGTTTCAGCGATATACAGTGTAATTTTAGGAGAGTGATCGTGTTTCACATGGCCTGGGTTTAAATTCCCAGAGATGCTTTTAAAAGAGGATCTAACAAATAAGGCTGCGAATCTGCCACTGTGGCCCCGTTAGCTTTGAAACCGGAGACTGGGGCGTTTTGTTTTTCTTTTTTTTTTTTTTCTTTTTTTTTTTGAGCTTTGGAGCAGATCACCTGCAGGAGTCTGAATGAGTGGGAGTTCACGGAGCCAAAGAGAGGCGTCTGAAGAGGTCAGGTAACGCTCACGGTGGCCCCGACTTCTGTTTTCTATCAGAAACTTGTCCCTGGGGGTGAGGGAGTATGGCTCATCCCCACCCCCCCGCCCCCCATGAGACCTCGCAAGGGAGGGACATGCATAATTCAGAATTGTTATCTGTCTGATGCTAAATCCTTTTTCCCCTCCACACACACACAAAGATCTGCAATGAAACAGTATGACTGCACATCAATGATTCGCCAGACAGCAGAACCCCTCCCCTCCTCCTCCTCCTCCTCCTCCTCCTCCTCCTCCTCCTCCGTTGAGGGAATCATAGAGCCGACAGGGACTCCACAAGCATGCAACTTCCTATAATTGGAAAGGGAAAAAAAAAGGCAGAGCTGGGGAAATGCTGTATCAGGGAATCTGGCAAGAGCAGGCAGAGGTGTTCAAACAGCCACTCAGCAGCGTCAACCGGCAGACGGGGCCACCGGGCGCCTACGTTTTACCCGCTCGTTAGCCACCAGGAGAGACGAGGAGCTGTTTGGAGAAGGACACATTTCTTTCAGTCCCCGAGGCCGGAAGCAGCGCCTTCGCCTTCCTCCTTCCCCCACATCACTGACCTACCTCTTCGTCCCCCCAAACTTCTCGTTCTCACACTGCTCACCTTCTTATTTCTTAAACATCACAGGAGCGAATCAGCAGTCGAGTGATTCTACAAGTTTTCTCAAGCTTTCAAGAATTACCGCCATTTTATCACGGATAATCACAGTTAATAACCCTTCTCATTAAGGAGACAAGAATCACGGGTCATTAATATTGTTAATATCTTCTCCCCTTTCCTTCTCTTCTCACTCTCTTATTCCCTTTTCTCTGCGCGCCAGAGGGAGTGGAAACAAAAGGATGACTAAAAAAGCGCTTAGCGTGACAGTGATTAACCGATTGGGGTAGATGGACTGTGATGAATCAAAGTTATCTCTCAAATCTTAATAACTGGAATTAGCCCCTGATTAGATGAGCTTTGGCTGCAGCAGGGAATAGTCTTTTTTTTTTTTTTAACTTCAAAGAATCCCTCCCATGTAAACCTGACCCTGACGAGTCAAACAGGAAGCTAGAGAGAGAGACACAAACACGAGGGGATGAAGAGGACGCGCTGTTACACCTGTTTTTCTCCCAGATTCCAGCCTTTATCAGGCCTTCCTCTCCGTTCATCACCCCCTTTTCAGTTTCCTTCGCTTCCCAACATGCTCGGGGTCCAGCGGGAGGTGTCAAACTCTTTGTAGCAGGGTCATAATGAGAGTGGCACTCTCCAACATTTGCATATGTTTGCCTTTTGTCACAGCGGTCAAGGAATGTCATGTTGAGACTCCTGCATGCTTAAGTAATGACATTTTGTCCCCACGAGGAACTCTGGCCCCCGTATCAGAACCCTCGCCTGCGAGAGACGGCAAAAAAACAAAACAAACCAAAAAAAAAAAAAGGATTAACATGACAATCAGCTGATTGTAAAACAAATGTTGTCATTTTTATCCCCTGCTGGATCTGAGACGACTCATCTGCAGTCGGTGGGAACGAAGCCGTGGAAACGCTTTACAGGTTTTTATGACTGTTCACTTATCAGTTTTCATTTTACTTGGGCCTTTATCTTAGTGATCAATAGCAATCTCAAAGAAGTCATTCAGTTTGGGAGGATTTTTAATAGAAATCCCTTTTTGTTCCAGTGGTTCTGCAGGAGAAGCATCTTTGATGCGGCTGAATCTGTGTCCTCTCTAAGACTTGCCTCCTGGAAGTTAGTCCAAATGTTGACATCCAGTGTGAGGTAATTAGTCCCAGATGTAAATGTGTGTTACGCAACAAAAGATGCAAGCAGCACTGAAACTGACAATTATCTCCTCTTATGGTGTTGGCAAAATGCTCGGAGCCTAACCACGTGTAACTGATGGCTTCTTCACGGGGCCTCCAGACTTTATTTGGTAGTATTTTTGTTTATTTATGTATCTGCATTTTTTATTTTTTTATTTTTTTTGTTCTCTGCCGTGCGGGGGCCTGAGCCCAGACAGCGCAGTGGCTCAGACAGACAGGTTCATTACATGTCACAGGAGTTCAAAGTGATCCTCTGTCTGCTCTGTTTATTAAGAGGCGCTGCGCCGTCTCTAAGGTATAGTAGCACTCGCGGTCGCGCTGCTAAGAGCGGTCCCATCTCGATGCGAAGCGTTTCCGTGCCAGGCGCCTCGGCTGCAGCGTAATGAAGAAATCAGCAAGGGATTGGGGAAAATGAACTCTCTTTCTAATACCTCCATCCAAGGCCGAGGAGCAAATAAGTGCTCCCAATAACGAGGAAAAATCAAGTTAGAGGGGATGAAACGTATGTGACATGTGAAAACGATTAAGCCTCTCAGAAAAGAGCGGCAGAGAGAAACACACAAAATCTAAATCGACTCGGACGCGCGGCGAAAACACTCAGTGTTTATTTTCATGAATTGATTTTTTTTTTCTGCCCCCCCTTCCACAAATGAGATGGAAAAATGGAAAGATGGGTGTTTGCAGGGGAAGAAATGCGAGACAAAACAATAACCCCCGCTCCCCAGCCTATTTGAAATCATAAACCTACAGTAGTGGGGAGGAAGAGCGGGATTTGGTGCTGGTGGGGGTCGAATCTGCATTAAATTGGGCTGCTTCTCCGCATCTCCCCGCTCTCACTTTCCACGCTGTAATTGGTTGACTTGGGGTGGGGGGAGGGGGATCGCCACTGCACCAAATATGTGGCTCCATCACGTGCGGCTCTGCTGAAGGTGTGTTGTTTTGTTGTTGTTGTTGTTTACCTCCTCTCCGTCTCTTTCCTCGCTCACCTTGGACTCGCCGTGTGGCGTGCGCTCGTAATTAACACGCGGCTGCAGCCTCTGGTGAGTTAACGCGGAGACTTGGATCATGTGGCTCTCCTAATTAAAATGGACCCGACCAGACAGCTTTTATTTATGCTCCTTCCAGACAAAAATGAGCGCCAGTTGCCGGTGGAATCATCTCGGGCCTCCTCTCTCGCCTGACTACAATTAAACCGAGCGTCAGCTGCGGCGCCGGGGACAACACCCGGCTTTCATGTCGCCGGGCTGAAAAGCGCTCAGTGTTTCGTTTGTGTTGCATCAACGTCTCCCAGTAAACTCCGCTCGGGTTCGGCCCCCAGCGGGATTTGTCACGAGTTTGCCACCATCACTGTCAGCCGGTCATTAAAACCAAATGAAGCACTGGGTGCTTGAGCCCCTTTTTTTTAAATTTTCTCTCCAGAAAATGTTGTCGTCTGTAATTCCACAAAGCGAGCCGGCTGTGTGTCTCCCATGAGCGTGCTGTTTGCATCGTCCACCAACGTACGTTTTAGAGCCGTAACACGTAAGCTGGCGAGGCCTTTTGCTGAAAAATGATCTGAGCGTGGTGCGAGTCAGCTCGGCCTATAAAGCTGCCTGCTCCATCACGGCGCCTATCGCTGAGATTGATCAGCCCGCTCCCATTTGAGTGATTTCCCTCCGGATTTGATGCAGCGCAATTAGTTGCCCGCCGTATTTTGCCTTTGCGTTGCTCTTTGACCCTCCATAGCACATAGGAGTCAGTGCAGCACTCTGCAGTTATGAGTTCCTCCTAACAGCTCCTGTATTTGCACAGCCCCCCTCCGCCCCCCACTAAAGAGGATCACAGATTTCTGGCGAGTTGCCAAGTCGTTGTACCTACTGAGATGGGATATAGCCTCGGCCATCTACGCCAGGGTTAACCCCAGAGAAAGTGTCAACCAGCAGCCTCGTTGGAGGGGGGAGGGGGCACTGCTGCCAGGCCTCCCCCGACCTCCTTGGCTCCTGATGCGGACCGTAAAAAACAAAATCTCCACTCCAGAAGTGATCTCCTTAAGTAAGGGGTTCCAATCCAATTTTACACCAGCGGAGTGCTTAAGATTAGAGATAGTGTTTTTTATTGTTCTCTGCAGTAATAGAAGTGGAAGGGGTGAAGGAAGGGATTGAGGGAAGAAAGGGGAAGAGGAATGGAGAGGAGATCGATACGGGCTGCTCTCTCTGGTTGCCTGCGCTCTTCGTCATCATGCCCGGGGAGATGAGGTCCAGGCAGCTGGAGGCTGGAGGGCTGCGGGCCGTGTCAGGAGGGCACTGGAGTGTCGCGAAGGGGCCTGCAGGTAGAGAAACCGCCGCTCCGAGCGCTCATTCGCAGCAGTAATGAACTGCAGTCTCTACAGCAGAATGAGCTCACCTGAGTGCTCTGTCTTGGAGAGCTTTTCATTAGCCGAGGATGTTTGCCGGGGCGTCTTCGGCCCCGGCTAAAAAAAAAAAAAAAAAAAGGCCGCACGGTCGCACTGGGATGAGCGCCGCCTCGCCTGATTTGCATGGGCCTCTTTTCTTCTCCCAGTTCATTTCCAGTTGAATAACTCGTTTGTCACTTACATCAGAGGAAGGCGAAGATCATACGAGAGCCAGTGCTACTTTGTGTTTCGCTAATGAGCCCTGCACTCCCCGCCTTCTCGCCTTTTGCCTTGCTGCTCTTTGAAAGAGCAGCGACATGGAGCTTTGGTAGTTTTCTTTCTTGAGCTCCAGGCGGTCTTCCTGTTTGCGTGTGCTACTTGGCTCGCTCTCAGAGCTCAGATGGCCTCGGACCTGACCCGGAAACACGGACCCGTGAGTCCTGTGAGCCTAACAAGCCGGATCGTGACATGGACACTGGAAAGGCAGAGCAGTTTTAACGAGTTTTGTTTGAAACGTATCATGAACAGAGCGGAGGTGTCGGGAAGAACCCTGAAGTTCTTCACAGACTTTTATTTTTTATTTAAAACTTAAGAGAAGTCAAACAAACAGCTGAGGTAATAGTAAACAAGAAAGCAAAGCTAGAAGCTCCTCTGTGATGAAAAAGAGCGATCAAAGTAAAAAAAAAAGAAAAAAGGAAGCAGAGAGCTTCACTTCAAGACCAGAAGGATTCCCTGAAAACAAACTCAGGATCCAGTCAGCACGCTGCGTGTTTGTTTAAGTCATGAATCCAACATCATACACCTCCACATCAGGCACTCCGTCATCCTCACTCCGACTCGGTTACCTAAACAGTTTAAACCAAATGTAATTTGGTTTTCATGCTGCCTGGACACTGCTTCATGTACCGCTCTGCTCAAGTGGCATCTAACTGTTATTAATGGAAGGCGAGAAGGACAGTATTTCTTATCTTTAATTTTCTTTTCGGTGTGTAGATCATTATTTTTCTCGCGTTTATCGATCAGCTGATGGTACGTTACAGGAGCAGACACCACCACGCATCAGCGAGGAGAGGAGATGGCCGTGAAGTTCACACCTTAAACGTGCTGCGTTGCAGCATGACGTTGCATTGTAGCAACAACAACGAAAAAAAAAAAAAGAAGAAGAAAGCTCTTTTTCTTTGCCGCATGACCCTGCATATTGCTGCAGCCTCCTGCATCGCAGCACCTCCTGTCCCCATGAGGAAGATCTCATTGTGGAGACTAATGAGGAGGTGCAACCGTATCTGGGATTAAATCACTAACCCAGACTGGAAAAACAGGAATGTAAAGGTCGAAACCTGGATTTGATCTTTTGGACACTTTTTCTCTCTGTCATTTCTTCTTTTTTTTTTTTTTTTTATAAAAAAAACTGTGAAAGACATGTTGATGGTGTGTACAGGTTGGTTTAAAGGACGAGACGGTGGTATTTTGGTGGTATTTTGAGCCGTCCTACCAGGAGGTTTTTTAGGTAACAAACTCCATTCTCCTTTTTTTAAAATGGGCGCTTAGAAGTTGAGAATTGCCAACATCAAGAGCTTCCTTGAATAAGGATGCCCTGCAATGCAAGTGCGTTATATAATGCCATGACTGGAGGGAGAGAAAAGTAGAGCACAGGGGTAGAGATTAAAAAACTTTCTGCATAAAAAGAGAGGAGGGAGGAAGAGATGAGCATTAAAGGGAAGGAGGGGGAGGAGGATTGAGGGAGAGACGGAGGAGATAGAAATACAGCGTAATGAAAAATAGAAGGGGGGATTAGATGAGGCAGGAGTGAGGGTCCGGTCCTGCAGCAAGAGCAGCCTTGAGGCCTGGCAGGCTGCAGGGAGGAGGGGGCTGGTCAGCTCCTTGCCTCTCCTCTCTCAAGGCTCCTCTCCCTTTTCTCATTTAGATAATGGAGCATTTCGTTAATTGGGAGCGTGCAGTTTAGGCCGAGGTTTGTTTGCCAACACGTCAGAGCAGAATTATTTCCACTACATTTACAGCATAGTGTTGCTCAGTTCCCTCTCATTAAAACCACTTGCCTCCTTCTGTCCAGATAGACTTTTTCTGTGGAAATCTGAAGGCTGAGGCCAAACACCACTGCAGCAAAAGAAAAAAAAAACGAAATAAATAAAATAAAAGGCATTTATCTGCTATCTCACCAAACCCAGCAAGCTTGTAAAGGAGCAGACAGAAACTTCTCTATCTGTTTACTGTTATTGTTTTTCTGCACTCATAAACCCTTTCTTGGTGCGCTTTTTCCTCCTCTTATTTTTATCGAAAGAGTTATGCGTCCAGCTCGCATGATCTGTATCTTTTAAATTTGATTGAAGGTATTTTATTGGATTGCGGTGTTATTGTCTCACCTTTTCCTCTTGCTGTGTTTTTAATGTTGGGATGGATATCCGCTCCAGCGGCACTGATCTTACTGTTCTGCTCATTACGCCGGATTCACGGAGACCCGGCGCTTCGCCACAATAAGACATGCTCTTCTGTAGTCCGGCCATTACTGAGTTTAACAATGTGCACCAGCCAGAAAAGTCCATTATTTCTGCAGCTCATCATCCCAAGCATCCACACGAGACAAAGGGGCTGTGAAAGTGCTTCATTGCGAGGGCCCATCTATCACTTAAGTCAGAGGCAAAGACTTTAAAAAAGCAAAAAACAAAAAAAAACAAACATGTGCAGATACTACATACTGGGAGTTCTGGTAGCATATGGGAGTGGCAATAAAATGGAGGCTTCACAGTTTTTTGTTTTTTTTTTAAGGGGAGGGCGCTGAAGTCTGTCTCCACTGAACATCTAAATGTCTCTAATAAAAAAAGAAAAAGTTTAGACCACACAGCAGCTGCTTTAAGGTGGAATAACTCAGGTGGAGAGCAGCTGCTTTAAGGTGGAATAAAAGTAAATAAAAGTAAAAGCTGATAAAAAAAAAAAAATTCACAAATTTAGGATAATAAGTAAGATTAGAGGGAAAAAATGCAATTTAAGAAAAACAAGTTAAAGTTAAGATTAAGTTTAATTTAAGTTCCAAATTTGCAAGTAATTTGCAACTGTTTTTCTTTCTTTTTACAAAAAAATATTATTATTTTTTATTTTTGCTTTTACAAGAAGAAAAGATGTGATATTAGTACAAAAATCTTAATTTTATGGTAAAGGTTGTGATTTTTGAAAAAAAGAACTATTGTGGAACATCTTATGACAAAATTAGTAAAAAAAAAGTCTCTTTTTTTTTTTTTTTTTTTTAATTTGCAACTTTACAAGAAAAATGTGATTTGAGTACAAAAGCCGCAATTTTATGCTAAAAGTCACTTTTGTCTTGAAATTTGAGATTTTAGAACAAAAACTATTTTGCGCACCTGGTTTAGACCGTTTTTATCAGGAATCCACCGCGTCTAAATAATCAATAAATATTCTATATAGACTCTGAAAATGGATCCGTCCATGGTCCAATGACATCAGCTGGGGTCGCTCACCCGTGATTGGATGATGTTTTTAGAGCCCTGTCGCATCTTCGGGTGATTAATATATATATATGTATATATATATATATTTTTTTTAATGTGAGAACATTTAATTCATTATTTTCTTCTGAAGTTTTAAGAGAATTCTGGATAATATAGTAAAAATGCTTCAGAAAAAGATCTCTTACCCCACCTTTAAAATGCTTTTCTGCATTAATTTGCCATAAAACATGATCTGATCTTCATCTAAGTAATGTAACTACTGAAGCTGAGAACATCTTGCGTGTTCATCAAATGCCTTTTTTTCCCCGGAAGCACTGAGAATGCTTGAATAGGTCTGTTCAAAATTAGAAAAGTAAAGTTCAAGTCCAGCTTGATTCGTTCTGTCTCTTCCACGCATCAGTGGCATCGAGTACTGGCCAGTAAGCAAAGCCCAGGTGATGGTATCAGAATAGGGATTTGAAAAACTAGAATCGGAGCATCCTGGAGTTTTCTGACCTGAGCTTTAAAGAAAAGTAAAAGTTTCAGTTTCAGCTCCTGCATCAAGAAATTCAGCTGAAAAGCTGAAATGGACACGGTGGGGGTGGTGGTGGTGGTGGGTGGAAGTACAGAAGTACAGAGAGTGGAGCAGCTGTTGCTTTAACAGACCTGTCACTGAAATCAAAGCCCTTAATCAAAATTTTATCAATTAATTGATCTTTCCTCTTGTGCTTTGCCACAAGTGCAGTGGAGATTCCCCCCTGACTCCTGCCCCCCGACTTCAAGCCGCGCTCTACAACATAAACTGTGTTCATTAGCAATGATCAAGGATTTCTCTAATGTGAGCTGAGGAGTGGTGTGATGGCTGTTTCCCCCCTGACTTCGCTGCTTCGCAGGACAACGCTCCTGCTCGCTTCCTCCGTCTCAGAGGGGAGCTGGCGCGGCTTTCATACTGCCTGTACCAGCCCAACAATGTGTTCTCCTTTTATTTCAGCTCCGGTTTTAACGCCTCTCTCTCTCTCTGTGCTTCCTGCAGGGTAACCAAGAGGCCACCAACCCTCCTGAAGCGATGGCCCAGCCGTACACCCCAGCCCAGTACCCACCTCCCCCACAGAATGGCATCCCCGCAGAGTTTGCGGCGCCTCACCCACTCCCGACACAGGACTACACCGGGCAGAGCCGGGTCCCCGAGCACGCCATGACCCTGTACACGCCCACACAGACGCACAGCGAGCCGGCCGGCACTGACAACAGCACGCCCGCCATCACCGCCACCACGACCGCACCGGTCAGTGTCCTTCATCACCTGCAAACACTGTTCTCAACACGCTGTCAGCAAGTAAAATATTTTTTTATTATCATTTTTTTATGCTTTTGTTTGTATCATTTTGACATTGATGTTTAAAGTAGATCCACTGTCTGATTATGTTGTACAGTCTGCCATTTTCATCTGCCTTATAAGTCGATTTGCATATCTGGATGCACAGAAATATAGATGAGGGCCGAGATTTTTGCCTTTGTGGTCTCAGTAAATGATCTTATACAAATGAGACAGCCCCGCCCCCACCACCACCACCCACCCCCACGAGTCACAATAGCGATACATTCCAGCATCAACCTTTGTCGTACAGAAACATAGAGACTTCTCTGAGTTACAAAACAAAATCAGCTCAGGGGTTAAAACATAAAATAAAACATCAGTATTCAGCTTTAATATTGCCTTTAATAAACATCACATAAATCATAATGGAGCGTGTTTATACATGACTTTAAACAAGGTGTGTAAACAAACTGTTTCAAGAGAATTTAGAAAATTATTTTATGCATAATTTAACACGCACATGTGGTCCCCTCTGTATTACTCTAATATTCCTTTTTTAATTGTCTTTAATACCTACCATATTGTAGCTTTATTATGTCCACATAAGTTGCATTTGGAAGCTTTGCACTTTCCCTTCCCTGTGTGTTGGTAATTTAGCTGTTTTTCCTCCTACATAACAAATGGTTGAGAAAGTAGCTCAGAGACTAAAGCCTCCACCAAGGCCGTTTTCTGAGCTCCAACTTCCCACAGAGCGTTGTGAAATTCAGCCTGAACGTTGTTGCATGATATGGAAAACAGAAAGACACAAATCGCAATAGAGGCTACTTGACTATCAAAGAATGCTGCTGTTCCTATCCACTAGATGGCAGCAAAATGGTGCATTTGGGTTCTTTTCGCAGATAACAACCACTAAAAGAATGCAGCAAGCTAAAACAAGCGATACACATTCATTTTATGTCTTTTTGTACCTTCAAACAGCTGTTGTGTACGACTGCGATACTGCAGAGTGAAGGCACGTAGCTCCAAAGCAAAGACGCTGCACATCAGTCAATTCATGGCTGACGGATCCAAAGGTCTCTCTCAGGATAAAGGCAGGAAGAATGTTGACCGCTGAACCTTACTAGAAATTCCACGGTTATGTTACCGTGACATTAATGAGTAAAAGAGGGAGGGAACTGGAGGAAATCACGAGTGTGGAGAAGTCTGGAAAGCCCCGTTTGAATATAAGAGCTACCACCATATGTCGGATTTACTCATCGTGAACCCAGTGTGAATCATGATTACAACAGAAGTAAATCTGAGTGTATTTCAACTCTAAATGCAGCGTCATCATGTCATTAGCAGGTTGCTGCTAACGTGCTAATGTTCCAATGACTCTAATGTTAGCATTGTCTTAGTGGTGATCGTATGTTTTGAAAAGAAAATAAATAAAATCAAGAAAAAGAAGAGTCTTTCTTCTTTGACTTACACATTTTTCTTCCTGTTTCTCAGTTGTATCTGGCGCTGTTGTTGCTAGGCTACTGCGCTGTGAAGACATGCTGATGTTTGCGCTATTTTATGGTGCGCTCCTATTGGTCGGTTAGCTGATAGAGATCGTATAGGCAGCGACAGGCCGTCACACTCTGAGATGGTTCCTCCAAACTTCTGACACTGCTGATATCTGTCTCAGCTCGTCTTTGGGTCGTAAGACGGTTCTGTCTTTCATCTTTGCTCCTGTCTCATTGTGAGATGTACAACCACCATTTTTGAGGTACGATGGAACATTTTTACCACGACTGACCAGCTTTCATCTGAGACGACGTCATACAGTGTGAACCCAGCCTTACATGTCGTGTTCCACGGTTAGCTTCTATAATTAGAATACCCGCCCTCATTTCTTGTCTTGCAGGAACTTAACGTATATAAACTTCAACTTTTTTCCGTTAACAAGTGATGGTTAAACAGCAGGCGTCTGTCAGACTGGAAGTTACTGTGTCTCACATTTAAGAGGAGCAGAAAACTCTTCATGAGCCGTTTCAGTTCCAGGCTTCCTGGCCAACCAATCAGATTCATCCCGCTATTTATACAGAGAATTTGACCGCTTTCAGTGGATTCACCTTCCATTTCCATGGGGCGGTACCATCACTGGTAGAATAAACTGCCTATAGACGCCACTGGAAAGACAGTTCAACCAGTCAGAGAAACCGGCCATTTTTTATCGGAACGTTTTGCACCGATGACTGTAAATGGGAGGGGTACTTGACCCATTCGATGATGGAGAGTTTTCATGAAGTGAATGGGTATGGCTGGCCAGGTTATCATCAGCCTATGACAGCCTTTACACCGACTTCTTACATTTTACTCACCCAGTGATCAAACAAAATGGAAAATGAGAGCTATTTAAATAAAGAAAACAAACAAACAAAATAACAGGATCTGGCCACATAACAGTACAATGTGTTTATATACTATCTTTAACTCAGATATTTATTAGAATCTGTATCAGGCCTCTTTCAATTATCACCAAAAGTTTCAACAACAGTGTTAATATCTGTTTATGATGCTACCAAACTGTAAACTCGACAATCATTACTCAGCTTCAATAAACCGGCAACCAAAAGTTATTTAAACGATCAAGTCAGGCTTCGTCGGGGGTCCTCATACGTCATGGATAATGTTGACTTTTCCTGAAAACTTCTTTTGCTGTTTTGGTTTATCAGTTCTGACCTGATTCAGACCAGTAACCAGTAACTACCACTGACTCCAAATCATTTTATTTCCTGTTTGTTAGGATTCATGTTAGGTAACGTGTGGCTGTCGTAAACCACAGCACTCATTTTAGCTCAAAGGCTCCCCCTACAGACAGAGAGGCTACTTTTAAGACATGACTCATTATCTTTTGTGGGTCCTCTACCCCCCTGGTAGTGCTGTCTTTCAGTTGGGTCGCACCAGCTGCTGCGAATCATAGTTATTTTAAATTCTGGGTCAAATACATTGTGGAACTAAGAAAAGTTGTAGTTTCCTTGACTGACCACTGGGGGCTTGCTCCAATACCTGATCCAGTACTGATGGAGTTTGACACTTCTACCGTCAAGTCCACTCCAGTTCTGTGAGATAACTTCATCTTATTGCTGTCGTTGGCCATCGTTGATGTGGTGTCATAAAATTATGGGACAGCCAGAACCAGTTGTTTTAGCTGGTTTTGCCGATAGTCTCACTGGAAGACCAGGAGAGCTTGATAGCACTTCCTCAAAGTAATCACGGAGTCCTTCAAACAAAATTTGAAACTAATATTTTTCATGGAAATACAAAAACCGCTATAAAAGAGCATTAGATTTAAATTCACGCTGCAGAAATGTATTTCATTTGAAGAGGTAAAGGTTTTCAAAGGGAATATTTGAAATGAATGTACATGAGCCGATAAATGAGTTTGTAGAGTAGAAAGGGAGTTGATGTTTCTGATGGGAGCTCCTTAGATGTTGGGGTGCGGAGTCAGTTTATTACCGATTTTTTTCAGCATCAGTTTCTTTCTATGTTTCTGCAGGAGCTAACATGGCAGGAGTACCGTCTTTGTTTGGGAAACACTTGCAGTGACTATGCGTTTGCGTCCGTTAGCGCACGCAATCAGCTGCGATGTGAACAGCGCTGCATGTAATACCAGAGGTTTCCACTTGGGGGCAGGCTGCAGGGTCAGAGTCAAAATTACAACCGTATACAAGAAGTGAGACAGGACTAGTATTTTTTTTGTTTTGTTGCAGTCACAGCCAGAAAAAACACCATATTTTTATGTTAGACCACCATTTTCCAATGTGACAAATTGACAAGAAACAGATTTTTTTTTAGCAACGTTTGGTTGCGTCCTAGTTCAACACAGCTAACACCACACGCAGACGTTCTATATGAAGACTGCAACTGCAGAGGAACTTTGTGTCCCTGCTGGTCAACGTTGCTCTGACCTGCACTAGCGCGTGCTGGATTTGCTTTGTTGAACATAAATAAACCCGCTGAAAAGGGCCATATATGGATGGTAGATGGATAACAACAAAAACTACACAATTAGTTAAGGTGCAGTGGAGTTGTTTTCACTTGTCTGAGTAGGACTTTAGTTGCCCCCGGCAGCCAGTTAAGCCATCATGTTGCACCCTGAAAGATGGCGGTGAGCTCAACTGTAAATGTCTGAAGAACCTGAAAACACCTGTTTTCCTTATTTTGATGAAGGCGACTTGACACGACGTCCACATGAATGATTCACGCTCTCCCAAAGGTGGCGAGCCTGAACTCCACCATTTTTTTTTTTTTTTTTTTTTTTGGTGTGAGTTAAAGAGAAATGCCAACTGCTGTTCAGTCAGATCAGTTAAACTAAAACAAACAAGCGTCTTGCATCCAGCGGGGGTGGGGGTGGGGGTGGGGGTGGGAGTGGGGGTGGGGGTGGGAGTGGGGGTGTGGACCTGTGCCAGGAGATGATCATGAGGGTGCATGTGTTTAGCATTGTCACTATAAGTGGAAAATGAGCCTCTGGCAGTGGCTTGTGAGGGAGGGAAATTTTTTAAATTATACATCACACATTTCATGTGCACGGATCTTACACAAAACTTGACTTGACCTGGAATTCACATCACGAGATGAACGCCGCGAAAAAAGGCGAGCAAGTCAGCTTCAAAGTTTAGAAAAGCGTGCAGAAAGGTGGATAATAGTGTTGGAGATGAAAAATAAGACCTTCAGACTGTCTTTTCTCCGGTAGCACCTGCTGTATGTGTGTCTGTGTTGGGGGGGGGGGGTCACAGCGAGGCCACAGCTCTCCTGAGAGGGATCTAGGTCACTCATAAAGAACACTGCTAATACCTCCATTTTCCCCCCACCTCACAATTACCGCGCAGCCATGAATATCTGGCAGCAGAAAAGTGCTTATGCAGCAGGAGCAGAGCGATAGCGCATTATCGTCGCCTTGTAATGTAGCAATGTTTGATTTGAAGATTTGTGCGACGCTCTCCAACTGCTCCACGGTTATATCCTGCACTTACAGTAATGGCTGACACGCAGGAGAGTTTAAAGTGAGGAGGGACTTGGCAGGAGGTGCAGTCTCCTCCTCCCCCTCCTCCCATCTCCAACACCGTACACCACTCCTCCTCTGCTCCATCTCTCACCGTCCTCCCTCTCCCTCTTTCTCTCCCCCTCGCTCTCCATTTCGCTTTTGATTTCATTTCATCTGTGCACCCGCTGCGAGAAAAAGCCCAGGGACGGCGGCCATGGAGAGATGAGAGCTCGCCTTGCTCCTCTCCTTCTCTTTCACTCTGCATCCCTGCTCTCCCTACATCCACCCATCTCTTCTCAGGGAGGACAGAGGGATGAGATTAGTGGGCTGTAAACAGAGAGTCTAATCCTCGGGGGCCGCTGGTGTAGTGTCGCCCACCGCTGTGTTCCCCGGCTTTAATGACAGACCCAGCCTGTTTGCTCTGGGTACCACAGACAGGCCCGGGCGCCTTTGATTAGGGCGCCCTGCAGAAACACAGATTGAGAGAGCAGATCTGCTCGCTGCAAATCCCCCTCGCCCCCCCCCCCCTCCCCTGGCTCGACTCTGCTGCGCTCAGCTCCTCCACCCCGCGACGACGCTTTGCTCGGCACATCTTCTTGACTTAAAGACTTAAAAAGAGTCAAGTGAGTGAAAATTCAGTGAAACGTATGGATTCTGTGTCAATTCCCTACAGAGAGCAGAGAGTGTGTATGTTTTAATGAGCCTCCCTCCCCCTCCTCTCTGTTCCTGCTCAGCTCCCATCTGCACCGTCGAGGTTGCCGTTGTCCAGAGCCAGATCTCTGGGACCTCGCTCTGTGGTGCGTTCAAACAAGCTGACTTGAAAGCAAGCGACTTGAGGAAGAGAGGCTGCCCACAACTTTTCAACCAAATCCTTAGAGATGAGGGCAGCAGAGGACTGCCAAGGAGCTCTGCCTCATCGGAGAGGAAAAAAAAAAACACAGAAAAGAGAAGAAAAAAACGAGCTCGTTATCTGGCTCAGTTCAAATAGTCTGAGGTTTGGTTGAATTTCATGAGTAATCATTCTCTTTTCAGATAACAAATTAAGGCTGTGGTATTAGGGCAGCGCTCATTTCCAGATTTTTCACAGCCCCGTGTCGGCCGCATGAAGACTTTCCAAAGGGGCATTCTGGGGGACTCTGATAACACACGAACACACACGAGGACATGCACAAAACATGGATGAGCACATGCAAACATCTCTGCGCGCACGCAGATGCTGCCTTTGTGGGGCTGAGACTGCATCGGGTGTAGCTTTCACAGACGCTGCTGATGGCAGCAGGTCGGCCACCATTAAAAGGAGACGACGGCGTTATCTGTGAGGGGGAGGAGCTGCTATTCCCTCCCTCACTGTAAATTTAAATTTCAAAGATATCCTCAGTATCCTTTAATGTACAAATGCTCCTCGATTATTTCATGAGTACAGTTGGCGTTATTTAAGGTCAGCTGAATCCCAAACTGGCGTCGCAACAAATATGGAGTTGAACTTTTTCTAGAGATTTTAGCAGCCAGTAGGAAATAATATATTTGTTGTATTCTCCTGTAGCAAAGAAGCGTGTCATCTGCAGTGTCATTCATCCATTCATGCAATAATTTTGAAAATGACTATTTCTGTAGACATAAAATATTATGTATGCACTGATAGCTCGACTGGTGATTGATGTCGGCAACAACAAACAACAGCGCACTTTCACGGCACTTTTACAACACAAGGAGGTTTCTCTCACTGACACACACACATATCAATTACATTGACCTATGAAATGGAACAAATTACTCCCATAATTACGACTATTATTTCTATAACTATTCTCATAAATCAATTAAATTACACCTTGTACTACCACCTGTACTACCAGTTATCACATTATAAAAATAATAGGAACCAACATCACAATGGTAGGAGTCAACATCATCATGGTAGGAGCCAGTATAACCAGGGTAGGAGTCAACATCATCATGGTAGGAGCCAGTATAATCAGGGTAGGAGCCAATATCACCATGGTAGGAGCCAACATCATCATGGTAGGAGCCAATATCATCATGGTAGGGGCCAACATCATCTTGGTAGGAGCCAAAATCATCATGGTAGGAGCCAATATCATCATGGTAGGAGCCAACATCATCTTGGTAGGAGCCAATATCACCATGGTAGGAGCCAACATCATCATGGTAGGAGCCAGTATCACCATGGTAGGGACCAACATCTCCATGAAAAGAGCTTGCATCACCATGGTAGTACCTAGCTTGATAGCTAAAGGCTGTCCCACCCTTTTCTAGACCTACGAACTCTTGGAACAGCAAGTAAACCTGCATCCCATTGGCTCTAATCAGTACTAAAAGGCCGGTATTTTTTTGATCAGCACTAGAGTTGACAGCTATTTAAAACTTTGAACAGTTATGGAGCCCCAATGGAAACACTTCAATTTCACAAAAACGTACAAGTAAAAGTTTCTTATGTTCACATAAATCAGCATTTCTGGTGATTTGAAAAGATGAGCAACAAAACCTTTTTTGTTTTTTTGTTTTTTTACAATTTGATTAAGTTAATGTATGCAGCTCATGTTCATCATGGATTTAAGTATTCAACTGAAATGGGATTTTTGTCCAAAGTAATTTCTTTAATGCAACTGAATTAACGTGGGATGTTCACTGAAATGGCAAATTTGCACCAAAACCAAAGTTTTAAATAGCTGTCAACTCTAGTGACCATGAAGCATGAAAAGGGTTAATGATTTTTATACCACACTGGAGATGTAAGATTCTTTTGGTCAATAGATGGGATTCTCTGTCGATGAAAAGTTGAATTTTCCTCTCCCCAATAATTGGCACTGAACAGGACCGTGCTGCTGTGGTCAATGAAAAAGAGAGTGATGGGCATGTGGTCCCAGTACTGATCCAGTGATGGAAACATGCAGATGTGCTGAGCTAGAGGTGACAGGACTGAGTGTGACTATCAAATAAGCCTTGAACTGACAAGTTTACAGACAAAAAAAAACATTTCATAGAGCCTCGGAAACGAACGGGAGCTCCGGCCAGGACAGCAGCTCACTCAGGTCTCTGGTGCACATTTGTCAAACTAAAGGCCCACAAGACCAAGTCCGGCCCGCCACATCATTTTATGTGGACCCCCGTGAGATCTTGAAAGGCCTACGATTTTCTTAAAATAAACGTCTCGTTGAGTATATTGTAATTCATAATTTTGCAGTCTTGCAAAAACAAGCATTTTACAGCCAAAGATTGCAATATGAATTAAAGAAGTCACAATTTTGCATAAAAAAAGTTTGATTTATTCAAAAAAATTGACCAAAACAAAAAAAACAAACGTTTTTCATGGCACAGTTATGATTATATATGATCAAAATCCACATTTTTACAAAACAAAAAAGTCTGTTTAGGAAATAATTTGAGATTTTAAATTAAAAAGCTTCAATTTTGTGGAAGTCAGTATTTTACAACAAAACATTTTGTTTTTCAAGTTAGGTGACAATTTAGCAAAATCCTCAATTTTAATGGACAAAAAGTTGAGTTAAACTTATATAACAAATATCTGAAATGAAGCCATAATTTTATGTTAAAGAACTTTCAGCATCTTTTTTGGACAAAGATTTATTTTAATGTTTTTTAACCAGCAAAAATGTCTGGTTTTACAGCTCACAGTTTTACAACACTAAATCGTAATTTCATGTCAAAAAGTTGCTCCTTTCCAAAAGTCAATGTTTTAAATAAGTTGAGCACCGGCCCCCAAAAAAGTCTGTACATGACCCTGTAAACATTAGTAACTTTAATAAATAATAATCAGGACAGAAGGGAGTAGTTACATTTATACGTCCTTACAGTAAAAATGTTGTGGCCCTCAGTGCAAACGACTTTGACGCTCCTGCTCTGCTTTTAGGCTTCCTCTGATTGTCCTGGAAAAACAAAGCTTTTCCAGAAAGTCCTGCTCAGATTTCAGGAAACTAATCCACCCTTTGCTGCTGTCTGGCAGAAATAACTGAAGCAAAAGACCAACCACACTTGGTTTCAGCAGATGTATGTATTTTTTTAAGAATTTTGGTTTAAATACTACAAAACAGTTGGGATGTTTTGTTTCATGTCCGTACTTTGGTCCATCCAGCTGCCAGTTATCACCCAGTATGGTCTGAGCAGACAGAAGGAGCAACTTCCTGTCGACTGAAATGCTTCGGCTACTTCGGAGATGAGGCAGGTCGCTCCCTGCTCTCTCTCTGGTGATGGAGAGGTTACGTTTGCAGCTTCTTTAGAGAAAGAAAACAAACGGAGGAGGACCGGAAGAGCAAAGTAATGAATTAAGGCTCAGGCATTATAATTCTTGTGGGCGAAGACTCCAAACCCCCTCCACCCCGACTCCTATTTAATCGGATGTAATCTACCTGCTTGGCAGCATTCCAATCAGATAGTTTCAATTATGCTCTTGTAATGCCACTCTGCGAGAAGGGGGGAAAGTGCTGAGCAGAGCACTTTGCAGGCGATTTGCAAATAACAGCAAGGGAGTCTTTTAGAGAAATGACTGAACAGGAAGCCAGAGAGTTGCTGGAGTTGACAGCTCTCTCACTCTCAGCTTTGCTGGCTTTGGCGGTGATGGCGTGTTTTGCATCCCGCCTCCTCCTCCCCGTGACAGCAGCTGTCGGGACAGTAAAGTGCCACTGAAGGTGGCCTCCTATGGTAATACGGAGGTAATTATTTTCCAACCATTTCACGACCAGGCAGGCAGGTTGGAGCCTCGGGAACGGCATGCAGGAGGCAGGCGTCCCGGATCTCAGTGACACTCGAAGTTATTGAGTTAGTAGTATGCAGTCTGGGGTGCTTGGAGTCAGCGATTCAGCATTTGTGTTCCCCGTTCGTGTGTTTGCCCCTGATGTCAGCGGGCTGCTGGCCTGTCTGAGCACCAAGTGAAAGTTAATCTGGATGTCTGCAAATACACGACTGCGCCTGCCATGATAAAAAAAAGCCAGACAGACTGAGCCTGGAGGACGGCCGCGCTCAGTCGTCTGGCAACATACGCTAAAGGTCGAAAGTGTCATGTGTGACCGATGAAACAGATTGACCCGTGGGGCTCCGGTACCGCGTCACCCTCCATGGTCCCAGCATCTGTCTGCGATGTGTCACCCCTGGGACCCAACATGGCTACTCAGGCTATTAACCTCCAGCGCGCGAGGACGTGGCAGAGTTAGGACCCCTACACCCGTCTATCCCTGACACAAATCCACTCGCCGCTCGTCGGCCGGCTGGCTCGGAGAATTTTCCGCCTGCCGTGTCCTTTAGCACTTGTTAACCTCTGGTCTGGGCACCGTCTAAAACCCAGGTGGGACTTAGAGGAGCTGCCATCTTACCTGGATGGCTGCAGGGGAGATGAAGTGGGACCTTGAATCAAACAACTGTCACTGCTAACAATGTATGTCACCGTCTACGAATGGGCCATAAAAAGCAAATAAATGACGGCCATTACAGTGGAGATTGTGATTATGATAATGAGAATAATAAAGGCGATCATCATTACGATCATGATGATAATGATAATACTGTGATGATGAATTATAATGAATAAATCCCTACCCCATTTCCTAAATGGTGGTAAATGTATCACCGAGGGAGGCCTGCAGCCACCCGACAGCCTCGGAGCAGGGTGGAGGTTATCTGTGCAAGTGTGTGTGCCGTCATTTGAACCGTCTGAGCTCCGGCAGCATCCCTCCCCTCTTCTCACGTCTGTATCAGAACAAGATTGTAGCATGTATGCCACGCTCTGAGAGCACTTCCCAGGAGACCTTGCAGTTTACATATCACATTCAAACAGCTTTTGTGCTCAATATCTGCCACTTCCATTCTCTCGTTTCTCGTGCCCGGCCCCTCCTCGTCTGTGTTTCTTTATTTAGTCCCCTTTCAGAGTAACCACACTAAATCACAGTTGTTGTTGGTTTTATTCACATGTTTGCCATTGTGAAATGGAGACCGCCCCCATCAGAAAAACCACAACATTTGTCACCTGTTCAAAATGTTCAAAACAAAAGCTGGAGCTTTTTCCTGATGAGTGACCTCTTGTGGTGGTGAGAGGAACTGCAACGCTCTCTGAGTGAGTGAGGAGGCTGTGCGGTGCTTTTATGTGTGCTTAGATTTGGAAAGGCTCACTGGAAATCTGCTGGATGTTTTTCTGTTCATTATCTGTCAGCCACCAACAGTCCTGGAGCATCAACGTGATGACGGCTCGAAAGAATTCTGTAAATGTTAAAGAAAAGAGCTTCAGTGCTTCCTGTGTTATCTCCTTCTGTAGAGGAAACACTGGAGGATGCGTGGGAGGAACCTGTAAAAATATCGACCTGGTATTTTGTTGGACCATCTATAGCTTTAATGATGGCACGGATCTTTTTTTGGAGCTTATGCGACGTTACAACATTTATTTTTTCTCGAGAGCCTCATATTGATGATCAGAGTTTCAGAAAGCAGTGTTGTCGGTGGGATTACAGTTCGGACTAGAATCCTAAACCACTCCATCACAGTTTGTAACAGTAAGTAAATAAGTAAGTAAAGTTTATTTGTACAGCACCGTTCACAGACAGAAGCAGTCACAAAGTGCATCACAGAAGGACAATAAAATACGATGCAATAAACTGCAAATCAAAGGAAAATGATATTATCCTTTTGGAATCTGTCTCCGCCATCGGGGAAGATTAAAACAAACAAACAAAAAAACAAAACAAATCTATTCAACTGTAATTGTAGGGAGTTGTTATAGATCACAGTGCTGCCCCCACAGGCCTGCATGGTGGGTGCATCGCTTCTGCCACCACTCCTCTGACTATGACGTCCCCATCAGACCACATGGCCCTTCTTCATTGATCCAGAGTTCAATCTTCATGCTCCCGAGCAAATTGAAGTCTTTCTTTCAATTAGCCACATTGATAAATGGTTTTCTTTAGTCTATGCAGCTGTTTAGCACCAAATAACTTCAGATTTCTTCCCATGGCGCATACGCAAATGCTCTTACTTTCATTAGTTTCACCTCCCTTTATGACTTTTCAACTTCTCTTTGATGGCCCATCGTTAAAGACCTTTTTTCTCTTTTTTTTTTTTTTTTTTTTTACTGGAACATGAAGCTTCACCACCTTCCAGGTTTTAACAATGTGTATTTTCTGAGGATGTGTCCTCAGTAATCGCTGCATTTGTTGGATTCAGTCTTTTTTCTACCTGTACTTCCAAATTAATAGAAAATGTACCTTCATGGTGTTTGTTTTGTTTTTTTCACTTTAGCAGATTTGACTGTCTGCTGTTTAGTTTTTGCAGAAAATAAGGTTATACCTCTTTGTTTTTTTACAAACAGAATACTAATTCTTCCTTGTCAAGGCCTAGAGCTTCCTTTCATCTGATCCGTAAGCGTGTAAAGACAAGATTTCAGTGTGACCGCCCATTAAGGTGGAATAACTGAGGTGGAGAGCGGCTGATTTAAGGTGGAATAACTGAGGTGGAGAGCGGCTGATTTAAGGT
>JBAMYA010000023.1:761386-777433 GCA_037176975.1 Arrhamphus sclerolepis | reverse complement strand
AGCATGCATTAGCAAAACCTTAGCCATCTATGGTCGGAAGTTTCCTGGGAAAAGAACAAATCTACAAATTTTCATTTCAGATCTGATACTATATTTGCTATTGCAGTTGCATTGAAATTTCCTCAGAAATGTTCTCGTGGAATAGGTGGAAAGCAGCTGGTTATGTCAAGAAGTCAGGATTTAACAAATGTTTGCAAAAGATTTCACAACAATAAGGTGCTACTTTTTGTAAAATGTACTTTTTTTTGTTTCATAAATTTGTGATTTTAGGACATAGAGTTGAAATTATAGAGATTTGCAATTTTACATCAAATTGTTGCAAATTCTTCCGACAATTTTTTTTTAAATTTTATTTTAAGCTAAAAGTCAAAGTCTTGTGACTTTTTCTTTTTGTGACATTTTGTGATTGTACAATAAGAAGTTTTGTCCTTGCAAATCCAAAGGCAATTAAATTTGTGATTTTATACGACAAAAAATGATTTTAGTACTAAATTATAATGAATAAATAATAATGAAATGAGGTTTATTTGAGATGTTATGACACAAAGTCATAGTTTATTACATTTTTTGTTTTTCCATCAAAGTGAATTTTTCTTTCTTTTTTTTCTGCAATTATACGGGAGAATTTATCATTTTTTTAAATTTTATAAAAAGAGTTTAGGAACTAGCAGGAAATATGACAACATAGCTGACTGAGAGAGTAAAGAAACACCGGCCCTTTAAGGGTAACCACGGCGATGATGTGGCCCAGGATGAAAGAGAGTGCGACACACCTGTTTTAGTGGTATTTTATTCCTCACGTTTAAAATCACTGCCCATTCCTGGAACATTCAGATGCAGAGCAGATGTGCAGCTGAAAGTTGGACAAATGTTTGCATGTTCGTGACATTTTGATTCACGTTGGTTTGTTTTATGCGCCGTCTAAATGATTAAGATGAATTACATGAGCTACTTAGAGTTTCAGATTGGTGCTGATTTTTATTATTAAGTATCTGGAATAGAAAATAAAGCAGTGGCAGGTGTTATTGTGTAAAAACATGGAAAAAATACTTAAATAACCCCTCAGAGACAGATCTGCATGCAGTGCACCATTAAGCTCATCGTAATATAATTGGCAAACCTTTCTTCATTACTGTTATTGGTGCTTTTCAGCACCACAGACACCTGCCACCTAAAATCCCCATCATATGGACAACCCACCACTCAAAGACCGTTTTTCTGCTGCTAACTCTGAAACCACACAGGAGATGAGTGGCTTTTCACTCACAGTTTCATATTTTCGTTTACTTAAGTGGAGTTTTCTTGAGGACTAGTGAAAACCTGCCAGCTGTGTAAATGACAGAAAAGGAAAGGCTAATTGCCATCTTAATATATGTAGACAGATCCTCTCATTGTTGAGTGTACTTTAGGGGGATAATTAAGCTCCAGACTCTTGATTAGATTAAGCTGTTTTTGGTCCCCAGTGCGTGGATTAAGTGCTCATTGCCCGATGTATTTGAGCAGGAAGTATTAGAGAGATCAACCTTGTGGAAAATCAGATCTTTCTTTATGGGAGCCGGTTATGACCCCATCATTGGCACAGAGCTGGATTACCGTGGGTCCAACTGGCTCTGCAGGTATTGAGCTCCTCTCGAGTTGACACATATGACATATGAGGTGCAGCGTGACCCCGCCGCCCTCCAACACATAACTCATATTTTCTCCAGCCCCCCTCCCGGAAAAGGTGTTTGACTTTGGTGGCTAGACCAGGTTTCTGCTCTCGCACACCGTTGGCTGTTGTTGCTTCTCACACGCTTACCAAGGTGTGACAGTGTCTTTGATTTATGGGTTATTATTGAAGCAGTCTAGCCTATCGCCAACTCATTATGAGTTTACATTCACATACATCACCGCATGCATATTGCATACAAATTTTCAAAAAAAAAAAAAAATATATATATATATATATAAAGGAAGCAGCATTTTTTTCTTCTTTAGCGAGGGAAGAGGCATGTTTTACAAACAGCAGGAATTTGTTAAGAGGAAGACGGGGAAAAAAAAACAACAAGGATTGGTTTTGCCCTTTAGCAATTGCACTCTCAGATGTCCACTGCTCCAAAAAGAAGAGACTAATTTAAATGTCAAGGTCAGCACTATAAATCATAGGGGGGGTGGGGCGGGGGGGTGGAAGTTCAAGCAGCAACAAACAAAGTATTCTGCGTGCTGGTGAGTGGGTGTGGTGGGTTATGTGGGCGTCACCTGGCCAAATGAGATGCTAAGTTTGAATATGTGTGTGTGGATCCACTAATGGAGCCTGATGTTAATGGCGGAAGACATTAAACCTGGCGCTTTCTGTTTTTAAAAGCATCACTAATCCGTCTGCCTGTCAGCTTTATGGAAGCAGCAGGGATGGAGTGTGCATTGTTCATTACAGTAGCCGCCGGTCGCAACCAACTGCAGGGGTTAAAAGTACCGCCAGAGAGAAGCCAAAACAGCACAGCTACTATAGGTGGACCTTCACTGCAGGAAACCATCTGCCATTTCCAGTGGGGCTGCAGGTTCATGCTGGACACATGTCAATCAAGGCGACAAAACCTGACCATGCACTTGCATTGGCAAAAAAAAGCCCATCAACATAAGGGCGGTGGTATCAGGGAGGTATCAGGGAGGCTGCAGTGCAGGCATACAAATGGGTGATCCACATTACACTATGACCGTCCATGCTCACTGGGCATGTGCAAGTAGAAGGCGGCTGAAATAACCATTATGTTGCGCTATATTGTTTTTCCTCCAGCACATGTGGGCAGCTGCGTGATTAATAAACGCTGTTTCGTCTCCACATTGTTGTTAAGGCTCCTCTAATGCAAATATCTGGTAATGCAGGCTTGGAAAATCAGGGAAAAATATGTTGAGATCATTGAGTGTAAAATACTGGACCCCCCACCCGCATTTGTACTGAGAACCTTTGAGGCGCGTTTTTCCTCAAACTCCACGACCGCAAGTTGCAGAGAGGCGGGACAAAACTGTCAGAGCCAATGGCTAGCTGTCAGTTAAGCACGTCAAATGGCATCTGGACATCTGATTGGTCAGCTTTATTACTTAAAATAAATGTATCTGATGTGGTACAAAAAATGTCACTTCCGTACAGGTGTCATGGATGTAATACGTCACCTCAAATGAAAAAAAAAACATGTTTGTGCCAGGCTGTTCATGTGTTCACTGCTGCTGCAAGCATGGCAATCAATGCTCTGTTTTGGGGCCAGCACCTAGTGGTCAGTTGAGGAACGTCATCAAAACGTACTTCTTGGATGAGCTTCAGCCTGGAAGTGGGATGGTTGCTGATTGGTGGACACCCAGAGGATGAAATCATGAAGTCAGTACGTGGCACTACGTCGTCATTTCAAGTTTGACAGTTTTGTCCGTCCACGTTTCAGTGCAGCAGATTAAAATGGTTGTTCTTGAGGGTCAAATTTGTCAGTCATAATAGTAACAAAGCCTTTTAAAATATAAATATACAGCCTTCTTATTAAGAATCTATAAACTTTATGTTGCTTCATTCTCTCTGTGTAATCTTTTTATACATGCAAATGTGGCCAAAATAACAAATTACCTGGATTTTTATCAGCACAGCCGTTGCAAACTGCGACTGTGGCTTGAGACGTAGTTTTAATGGACTTTCAGGATGATTTTTTCCATCTTACAAAAGAAACAGAAAGCTGTGTCAGAGAGAGCAGCTTGTTTGGGAGTTTGGCTGTATTAATTTACAGTATAAGTGAGCAGAGAGGCAAACAGATGTAAAGGGCTGGCACAACCCCGTGTCAAAACTTGAGAGCCCTGTAATTAACCTGTACAATTCACCCCAACGGAGACGCCGTCTCAACCCACCCAACAAAACGAGACGCCTCGCTATCACAGAGCCATCTGTGATTGGAGAAACCCAAGTGCTCAGTGATAAATTCAGCCAAAACATGTCACGGAAATGAATAAAGAAGACTAAGGTGAGGGGAGGGTGACATAGGGGCGTTTGCTGGAGATGAAGAATAATGGGCCTGACTGTTTTTTGATGGACTCAGTGGTGGGGGATGTAGAGTGAGGGGGAGGACCAGAGGGGAAGGGGGGTTGTGAAGGAATTACAATTTCACGAAGAGTAGAGGCCAAGTTAATCATGTCTAGAGATCAGTGTGTTTGTATGCACCTCTGCAGCCTGTAATCAGACCGCCACCGGACTGATTGAAGGTTAAATGGAGACCTGATGTTCCTATAAGCCGTCCTCTGTTCTGACTGTGACCATTTTCTTGCACCATCACACCAACCCTCGTAATTCTCACTGTGTCTCATCCACTGGATGTCACGCGCACAGGAGACGTGTAGCTGTGACCAAAGATGCTTCCTGATGGGTTTGGAGATGGGGGTCACGCTGAGGCGTGGACCCAGGCCATCCAGTTTCCCTTCAGGAAATTCTGAACATCTAGTTAAATTGCTCAACTCCCGTTTGTCTTTACCCAACACCTAGAACTGCCATCAACCTCCACCCAGTCCACCCTCCCACCGTCCTCTTCGCTGTGAGCCCATTGTGTCTAAACTATGCAAAAGCCGTGGTGCGAAACTAGTGGTATTGCATCCATTAGCTACCTCGGCTTCAAGGCTGCCCCCTCGCCAAGCATCAGGGAAGGATGCGTACAGCAAATGTGGATCCTTGCTGAGTACGGCACAAAGCAGCGAGCTGGGAAAGAGGGAGAGTGCTCGATGAGGCGCACCTAGAAAAGATTAAATCTATTGTTTCCTTGTCTTCCACATAATGCATTCTGTCATAGGGAAAGCAGCGCCACACGTCTCTCTCTAATGTATGCTGTCATAAGGTAAGCAACGCCAAGTCGAGGATGTTCTCTTAAAGTCATCTTCCTTTTTCTCTGGTGTGTTTCTTCCGCAGTAACAGGGTTTCCCTACCCGGCCACAGGCGCTACAGTGGCCTACAGGGGCGCCCACTTGCGGGGACGGGGACGGGCTGTGTACAACACGTTCCGCACAGCTCCACCACCGCCGCCGATCCCTGCTTACGGAGCGTGAGTATTACACGTTTAGCCTGCCGTCCAGCGAGAAGAAATAAAACCGGGCAGCGTTGTGCTCTTTGGCGCCCCCTCTCTGCTTGAGCAGCGCAGTTGTCCGTTACGGCCATTGTAAATAATTGTTGCTATTGAAGCCGGGCCACATTACCTCACCTCCCGGATTCCATTACGAAATAAACCATGAACCAATGAGCAAACTTTAGTAATACAGCGAAATATTAACCAAACTCAAACAGACAGGACGGACAAGGCAAGAGAAATACCGGACTTACATGTTCAGTAGCAGCAAGGTCAGGACGCCGCCATTGACTGGCAGCTGGGAGGCGTGTCTTCCTGAGTCGGGTTGCGATCGCCAACTCACGTAGTCAGAGAGGGTGATGTAAAGGCGGTTGTGCGGTTTATCTTGATATAATTTGAACTACCACTAAAATAATTTTAGAAACTTTTTTTTTTTGGTTCCGTTGTCTTGTTTTAATTTATCAAAGATTTGTTACTTGACCAGTTTTAACTCTGCCCGTCCTTTATTTGTATTCTGTTTGTTGACAAAGAAAAGTCCGACATAGCCAGCAGGGAGCTGAGAGAGCCCATTACTGGCCAGATCTCACTGGACTGTGACCAGGACCTGCTCTGATCTCCTGAATGACACTCGTTTCTTATCAGCAGTTGTCTGTGTGGCCGTGGGAGAGGTCTGACGGTGGCCGGCCCAGGGCCCGGTATCGCTATAGCTGCCTATCTGTGATTAGATCGGGATCCGTCTCGCTGCAGAGGGACTCGCGGCTGGAACCGGGACTTGAAGAACTCCCATGTTCCCTTTCCTCCTCGCTTCGGGGCCCTTAGCTACTGATGGCAGCTGGTTGATTTATCTAGCGAAGTCATGTGACAAAGCTGCCTTCTATTGTCCTCCCCTCCTCTCTCGACAACAACTGCAGCAACTGGAAAGACAAACAACTTTACCAGAGCAGAAAATTGGACAGGGATCTGAAACGGTTGCACCTTTCAGTTTAATGTGCCATCCATTATTTTTGGTACGGTGCGCCGAAGGTGCCGAGAGCTGACCCCGTAGACACACAAATAGTCAAAATTTGTAGGGAAAAGGGCAGGGCAGAGCAGATCAACTAACCCTCCTTTCCTGTTCTACTGTTTCACAGGGTGGTGTACCAAGATGGCTTCTATGGTGCAGAGATCTATGTAAGTACAGTTGGCTTTTCTTCGAACCGTTTAGATGAAACAGAAGTAAAGCAGACAAGAGTCCCAGCCCTGGAGACAAAAACGTGATCTCCTCAGCCCCCAGCTTTCACCCGGCCTCGCTGCCAAGCTGGCGTCGATTAGGCCTCCGTCTACTCTGCCAAGAAACCCAACAACAAAATTTAAAACCCCCTCAGCTCCACCCCCCGCTCTCTCTTCCTATGAGCTCAGACTTTGGCAAAGAGGTGGATCCTGACTCAGTGTCCCATGTCAAGTTAGGTCATTTACTCCTTTAAATCTGTCTGGGTTTTTTTTTTTTTTTTAACCTCCTTGCTTCTGTTTTGTGTACAATCTGAGGGCTTGGCTGGGATATCCCTCCAGCCTCGGGGGGAGGGGGGGCGTCGGCGCAGGCCTGAGTGGAGCCGGTTCCTCCCAGCCATAGCCGTGAGGGAGATAAGAGGAGCACCAGATAAAGGGATTAGCCATCCCTCTGGAGCTGTCCGTGCAGGCGGGGTCACATCAGGGCCTGGACCTGCTGCATGTCGCCCTTGACAGAGAAGAGCATGGACTCTGCGGAGATAACGCTCTGACATCAGTCCAAACATCCGTGGGTGGACGTCATTTGTCCCTATGATTTTGTTGCCCCCCCACCCCCCCACCCCACCCCACTCCCCTGCGGTCTGCTGAGATTGTGACAGAGATAGTGACAGTTGCTTCTCACTTTCACCCTGTCCAAGACAGTTGTCTGGGAATGAAATGCTAAACCCGAGTGATGTATGGCTTTACACACCAGCCCACATGATAGGACGGTATTTCACCGGCTTTTATTGCCAGGGCACCCTGTGCTCTGAGTGATATTATTTGTCTCTCACTCTTGTTCAGGCACCTCCAGCTAAGGCCTGTGTGCCGACGTTCTTTGACCAAGGCCCGGCCAGGCTGATCCATCACTCACCCAGTCAGCCGGGCCTCCAGGGCTTCACTGCCATTAGTTTTGGCGATGGTCGCTGCACTGCTTCAGACTGGCTTAGTGTCCGTGAAGGTCTCGAGTGACCAGAAGGAGGCTGTCCCTTAGCCCTCACTGTCCCGAACAATCATTCAGAGGACACCAGAGTGCTGTCAGAACCAGCTGGCTGACAAATGTATGCGCGCATGTACCAGTATACGCTGCGGAGATTGCATGCACTAATACATATGTATGCACCTTCATGTAGAGACACATGAGTGCACACATGCATGATTGCACTAACACACATAGTCTCCATGACAAAATAACAAATGTGCTGCACTGCTGTGTTCGGGATTTGACAATGTGGCGGAGTGATTTATTGGCCCGTGTTTGTTCGGGCTGTTGCAGTAATCAGCACGGTCCCGAGGCACGGCTGTCCCACAGGAAGTCATCTGCCTCAAGTGCTGCAGCTTCCTGTCCCCGTGGAGAACCCCTGACTAGAGCTCGAGGTAAGCGGGGGGCCCGATCGCCACGGCGCCCCCGCCTTGATTTCACGTGCAGCCACGGCCGTCGCCTCTCAATCGGACGACTTCCCCCCTCGAGTTTTAAAAATGAATGAAAACATGCATTATTAAAAGCCACCTATCCGCCGTATGGACACAGATGGGCACACACTCCAGTGGCACTAATAGAAAAACAGTGGGAGAACAGCTTCATTTTTCAAAGAGAGTAATAGCAGTGCTCCAAAATGAACTCTTTAATTCTTCCTCCACTCTGGCAAAATGAATACAGCGGTCCTGACTCCCCAACGGTATGACCGTCTTCTCCTCTTCTCACTTCATTTGTGAGACAGGGGGGTCGTGTACCAAGGAAAAGAAGGGGATCTTCAATAATGTAGAGGCAGAAAGTCTTCAGTCTAAAAATGGGCTGGATTTGGGGAGTTGGCTCACGCGTCCTCTGTTATGCTGTTGTTGCTACTTGAATGAGCTTTTAGCCCCGACAGTGAGTCGCTCCCCAAATGTGCTGCTTCTCAGCACATCATTCATCCCTCTATTGCCACCTCCCGCCTATGGCACCATATATCAAACAGCTCCCTCTTGTGTCCCCGACAGAAGCTGCAGCTCAGCAGTGTGGGCTGATAACCCAAAATACTGTGCAGTGACATTTAGCCATTAGGGCAATTTAAAGCCGCGTGTCTGTATTGTTGTTTGCTGGTGTATCTCAGTTCTAACCTTTTCTGTTCCAGGTTGTGCTTAATCACAGATTAATGCTGTTGGTATTTTCACAGGGTGGCTATGCAGCATACAGATTTGCCCAGCCCACCACCACCGCTGCTTACAGTGACAGGTAAGAATCACTCTCATGTTGCTATTTTTGGTATGTGTTGTTTTTTTTTCTTTCTTTCTAACTGCGCAGACAAGACGGATTGCACAAATCAAACCGTCATTAGCGGCCTTCTTAAGTCCCCGTTTTGCACAAATCACAGGGAAAATCTATGTTGGAGCTTGCAGAGGCAGCATTTTTCATCAGCAGGAGAAACACAAAGTGTAAAAGTGACAGGTTAAATTTAGGGTAAAATGATGGGAACGTCTATACCGTGTTCGACAAGCGATGTTTGCTAATGAGAACTTTACTGACTGAAGCAGAAATAGTTGAGGTTTTTTTTTCCCGCTCGACATAATTAGTGTTTTCCTAACAATAAGGAACAAATCTACGGGCCAAATGTGCAAGTGATGAATGGTGGCTGCTTCATCAGCATTTCACCATTTGCTCTGTGAAAGTTATTTAGGGTTTCCTTTTATTTTATCTTCTTCATTAGGCATGCCCCCATATCCCTTTTAGCTCGGAGCTAAAGAAAATGCACAGAGAAAAGGGAAAAACTAACCTCGTTGGGACTGGATGAGAAAAGCAGTGATATATGTCGTGATTCTCTGCGTGTGATGGGAGAGTGGGTATATCACTGCGGTATTTATGAATGGCCTCGGGTCCGTGGAAGGGAGGGAGGGAGAGCTGGAACAGCAGGAGCTCCATCACTTCTGAGTGATGTCACTCCGGTTCAGGTGTGCTCTGTTTGAGGAGGCGTCGCTGATTCATTTCGGGCCCCTGAAAGCCGTTGTCAGCCGGGATGTGGGCTGGTTTGGGAATCTAATCTGGGAAGGATTGAGCATGTCACTTGTGATAACGTACACCCTGCCCGAGAGCCTGAAGATCATATCGATAATGTAAGATTTATCAGGCCTCGCCGCGGCTCGAATTATGAGCAGCCGTGCTCGGCGAGAGCAGAAATTGGACAGCAACTCCTTTTTTTCCCTCTCTCTCTCTCTCTCTCTCCTCCCTGTGAGTGATTTAATTCCTGTTTCTCTTGCCCATACTTTTCTCTGAGATTTAATGTAATTCGCCCCCAAGTTGTTTGTTTTGCTTTTGTTTGTCTGTTTCCTTGTGAATAAGTGGTCGTATCCTGCTGGATCAATATGGTTTTGTCTGTACTGTCTCGGCAATACCTTATCTGACTTATCTGTGGAGCAGTCAGCCAATCATAAGAAAAAAAAAGAGGTCACCATGATTGAGAAGTCATGTGAAATATGAAACATTTATCACCTGGAAAGCCTGCAGTGCACTCTGGCTGCATGAGCAAAAGCCCGCTAAGTAACTAAACCAGAGTTCATAGCAGTCAGTGTGTCTTGTGAGGAACTATAGAGACCCCCGCTAGCTTCCAGTCAGCTCTGTTGAGGCTCTGTGACATTGCACGGGGTGGTTTGACTCGTCATTCTGTAGATGCATTAGCCTTAGAGGGCCTGTGGGGGTTTCAGTGCTCGCTGAAGATAAGAGGACCACGGAGATTTCCCCTGACCATCACATGGCACCAGCCTTCTCCCCAAGGAGCCCGAGCGGCCTTTCTGATTTCACGTCCTGCTCGCCGACCTTGGAGCGAGCCACATTTAGATCTTATGTAACTCGACGTAGCTCATGCGAAAGGCATGGGTGCTGTTTGTCTTGTTTGTTCTGTCTGGAGAATTTCTTCCTCTTCCTCCCTCTACTACCTTTTTTTTTTTTTTTTTTTTCATTCCTTCTTGATTTGGTGCCCTCAGTCCTTGGCTGGGTGTGCCTTATCTGCTCCGTGCAGACCCTCATTTGCAAGCAAGCGCAGGAAAAAAAAGAGAGACGGAAAGTAAATAGAGGAATATGTGAAGTCGAATAAATAAATAAATAAAGCAGACACATCTTGTCCTGTCTTAGAAGGAAATTGGAAGGATTAGTTCCAAACCAGCAACAATGAAAAGACAAGGGCGTGAGCCCAGTGTGCTGCCTGGGTAAACAAGCTACGGGGGTGAGAGACCAAGCCCTCCAGCGCCAAATGTGTTCACCCTCTTTGCATGTCGCTGTCTCTCTCTCTGTTCATTACCTATTCCAACCACCTAATCAAGATGACAATGAAAAGACAAGTATAACTCACCAACCTTTGAACTCCTCTTTTTGAACCACCTTGTATAATGCAGGAAGCCCAGGAGGCTGAGGAGGAAAAATAATTGATTGTGTTGGAGACTTGAAAGAGTTGACTTGAGGGGTTGAGCTTTGCACATGCTTAAATGTTCCGCTCGCCTCGTCAATGATAGATCAATGACCGTGCTTCTCCGTTGTCTCCCGTTGCTGCAGCTATGGCAGAGTCTATGCAACAGCAGACCCCTACCACCACACGATTGGCCCCGCCGCCACATACAGTGTGGGAACCATGGTAAGTGTCTTGACGGCGCCACCCATCCCTTGTCTGCACCCGTCCTCCAACAACATCATGACACCGGCTAGAACACACACCAAAAAAATAAAAGCCAGGGACCGGCAGCGGTCCCTGGTTTTTATTCACGTACTTTTTTCATTAATTGATTTGTTTTGTTTTGTTTTGTTTTGTGTTTTTGTCATGCTATCTGGCACACCCTAGTGGAGCTGAGCAGTACTGCAGAAGCCCGGCATGTGACACTCGGTTTACTGCAAAAATAAAAACACGTTATGCCACACAAGCTCACCTCATGCATTATTGATTTGACACGAGTTCTTCCTGTAAAGGAAATGATCACTGCAGTTTGTTTTGGTTCATTTTAACGCAAACTTTCTTTTGGTTTTACATCATTCAGCTCACTGCGGCGTGAGCTGGATCATCCCTCTCCTTCTTTTTTTCCCCCCTCATTCAGCCAAACTTGAAGGGATGAAGTTGAATTGTTAATGTCTGTTTTTAGCTAGCTTTTGCAGCTACTGTAACATCAAAGATGAAAAAAAAAAGCATATTTTTTTGAAACAGAGAGAGAGTTTCTCTTTGGTTTTGTTTTATGACGACGAGGGGATGGGACCGGGCTCACAGACCAAACCTGGAGATTAAGGACCATCAAACGCATGCAGCAGTGTGCCGTGGGACATAAATGAGAGCGAGACGGAGGGTGGGGGGAGTTGTCTCGCCCTCCTCTTCTGCCCACAAGCTTGATCGGAGGCATGCTCTCTGCCTGAGAAATTACTCAAATTTACCATTCCGGCATGCATGCGATTTTTCAACAGCATTCAGTTCCCCGGTGCAGCTGCTAGCTAAAAGCTTTCATTAATTAAGACATTTCTTTCTCCCTCTTCATTTACTTAATTAAAAAAAAATGTGCTTGAATGTTTTTTTTTCTCTCTTCTTTTCCCTCCAAATTTCCTTCCATTTCTCTCACACTTAAATCGTCTGAGATCTGGCCCCTGAAAAAAGAAAAAAAAAAAAATCCCGAGCTAATGTTGTGTGTGTTGGGAGCGTGGGGAGCTAACACAGACTCAGGAGTGTGTGTGTGTGTGTGTATGTGTGTGTGTGGGGGGAAAAAAAAATGGCAAGGTTACTGGGAGACGCTCTGCGCCGAGGCCGACGTCTAAAAACACCAGTTTGGATCCCGATTCTTTAATCATATTTGATTAATGCTCCTTCAGCAGAGCGCAAGTCATTTTTGCATTTAAAAGCTATACAATAATTAGTTCCTCTGAGGTTGGAAATCCCTTTTTTGCTCGTTTCCAGCTTGCAGATGCATCTCGTACGGAGAAAAAGTTTTGTACGGGGCGAGACGACTCCCCCGAAATTAGGCAAAAATTAGCCTTTGAAGACATCCAGTAGCCTTTGGAGTTTGTCTGAATTCCTAATTGCAACGGAGCCACATAGAGATAAGAGGGAGTGTGTGTGCGTGCATGTGCAGGTGTGCATGTTCAGGCCCACTTGCATGCTTTATGTGTGTCTGCCCTAGATATCTTGAGCATGGTGCTAAATCTACGGGCTAATATCCTGTGGTGGTTTGCCCCTCCAGTAAGGTGCAGGAACCTCTGCTAGACATGAAAACGGAGCTGTGATTAAACCTCCGACTTATTCTGCTTTTGCTTCGATGTGGGAAACTGTGGAAAGGAAAGTGGAAATATATATATGTTCAGAAAAAAAGCATATATTTATATTTACTTTTTTCCCCTGAAGACAGTGCTCTGTCTTTGCTTTACTACGACAGATCATAAAGTGCACCAGTTAAGCTCCAGATCCACCAGTCCACTTCAACTCCCGGTGACCCTGTTCCTAACACACACTCAGTGTACGCAGACAGGCAATTCAATTCAATTCAATTCAATTCAATTCAATTATTGGCTTAAAACGTAATCAAATCACGGATCCGTCTCGTGACTGGAAGTTATTTCTGACGTGACGAGACGAGGAACTTTTGAAGGAAGGAAATTTGTAGAGAAAGAGAAACCGACTAAAGCTGTCACCTGAATACTGATTGGTACTTTTTCATCTTTGATGTTGCAGGCTAGCCTATACAGAGGAGGGTACAGTCGCTTCACTCCCTACTAAAAGAAAGAAAAAAAGCGAGAAAAGGCAGAGACATTACCCCCAAACAACAAAAAAAAACAAACAAAAAAAAACATATCTTAAACAAAAAGACAAACAGAAACAGGCGAACACCCGGTCCTTGGTGGAGAGCTAAATCAAACAAAAAAAAAAAAGCTTCCAGGTCCACATGCTGAGCCCCTCCCCCAGATATTTCTACAACAACCTCTTTGATGTCATCATTGGTCTGCTCTTGTTTTGTATTCATTTTTGTGCTTCTGGTTTTTTGTTTTGGAAACTTTTATGCACATGTGCATTATCTTGACTGCTGTATATGGGTGCTGTGTCACCATAACCAAATGTGAGCCTCCTGCAGCACGCATGATGCATGCTCAGAGGTGTGTGTATGCAGCTGCTGTCATCTGACTAAGAATATACCGGGACATTTCTATGATACTGTACACACACAAGCAGGAAGCAGGTCGATGCTGATCAGCAACCCGTTTAATTACTTCTCCAGCCTTTATCTTCCATGTAACACGTAGAAATAAAGACCTCTTGGTCTGAACGCTGACTTACATGCCTGGTAATTCTTAGCTCAAAGACAGCACTGCTCTGATTGCTTTTTATTTCATTTATTTATTTTAACGTTGGAGTGTCCTACTGTTGTGCACTTGCAGTGGAGCCTTACAAGCTGTACAATGTGGTATGACAGCATGCCGAGTAAAGGGTCATGAAGGTCAGATTTCTGTCTTGGACTCACAGTGCTCACATGCCGGCCCGGTCTCCTGCAAATCCCTGCGTATGCAACTATTCTGCGGCGGCGATGATTATATTTTCGGGGGAAATGTAACGTCGGCTGAGTTATGTTCAGGGATAACATTGTAAAGTGCAGCCAAAGGTAAATATCTGGGATGAGCATTTGCTTTTCCCACCGGCAGCCTGGGTTTGCATCTCATCTCATGCTCAGTGGTATTTTTAATATTTTATAGGACCAACTGGAAGTAAACACAAACCAAATGAAGCATGTGCTTTGTGCTGCCTTCAAGTGCTTTAAGGGTTGCTGGTCTTTTATTTGATCTTGTTTGGTTAAATGTCTTTTCCTGCTCCCCCCGTCAACCACACGAGACATTATAGAAGGGTTCTGGATAGTTCTCCTGGTGACCTTTAAACAGTTTTAGCTCTAAAATGTTCGTACAAAAAAACGCTAGCACCATTTTGTTGTGTTAAAATGGCACAAAGGAACTTTTAGCTCGGAGGACGCCCCCTACAGGTGTGCAGTTAAGGTGCGTTTCCACAAGTTGGGGCTCCTGCCCAGGCCGACCTCCTCCTCAGTCCTTTCAGCCGTCGTGTCTCCGGTTACACTGATGGAGCAGGTTGCACCAATAGACTACCATTCCAAGCCACATGGTGGCGGTAGTGCACCGCTTTCACTCTTTGTCAACCATCAGTAAAAGGAAGACAAAAAACAGACAGATAAAAGAAGAAAAACAAACTGGTTGGAGGAGCTGATGATGACTGTAGTGACGACATTTTCTCCTGACCACCGTGTACCCAATCAGAGTCCAAGCAGGAACCCCCGCTAGTGGAAGCAAACCTTTTGTAGCGCCCTCCGTGGAACTGAGCGGCAGCAGGTTGTTGCAGAAAAATGACCCCACATGAAACGGGGTCATCTGCACTGGCTTTAATATGAGATCAATATGCGCTCCTCAGAGTGTAAAAGAAACTTTGTTAGAAGGAGCTGCTAATAAATAAGTTGAGCCGAAATATTGCATCGTCATGCCCAAATCTGTGGACTTCAGAGGTTTGTTAGATCAGAGCTGCTAAGACATCAGCATACAGCTGTTTATTGATTCTGCAGCCATCTTGCTTTTGATCTCAATGATTCCTCAGATAACCCCCCAGTTTTAAAGGCCACTATGCTTGACATTGTAAAGAGATACACATTTGTTACGCAACTGTGGGCGGTGAGAAAACAGTTCCGATATTCATTCAGATGAAGCTAAAACTGGCGTTTTGCATGAAAAAAATTCCTTTGTGCTGCTTTAGACTGGTACTGTGGTGCATGTTGGGTACAGTTTAGATGTAGAAGAGCAGATTATGAGTCTTAAACAATGCGGGGGGGAATAAATCAGTAGAGACTGTAGCCTGTAAATAAGATTTATTACAAGTCTGTTGTAATGAATTGGTGCAATTAGATAATTCGATCGACAGAGAAGTTCCGACTCTCAGCTTAGAAAAGTTAAGACTTTTCTGCATGCTGTTGTTTGTAGACAACCTCTCTGGTTTTGGGTTTTCAACTGAACAAAACAGGCAGTTTGAAGACCTTTTGACTCTGGGAACTCACGATAAGCATTCTCTGCATTTTCCCTCCTCACACTTCACTGACTAAATGAGTCTACTGGTTAATCACATTAGCATTACAGTGTGCAGGGATTTGATTGTCTGCTGTGTACGTTTCCCCCAAAAAGGCGTTGTCAAGCGCAGAATAGTCGCATAGGAGCTGAATTTGCAGAAGACACGGTGGCATATCCTCACTAACACACAGTGGCAGATAATCTGTACACATGGTGTACTGTAACATGAAACATTTTCCGCTTCAACTCTCTCACGCACACACAGTAACGACAGCAATGACGTGGGCTAACCCAGCAGAGCGCTCGTCTTCAGAAAAAGTCACCACTTTCTTTTCTTTAAGCATTGCACAAAATGTTTTACCTCAGGTTAAACTAACTGAAGTTCACAAACTAGGATACAGTGCTACTCACTCCTCAGCAGGACAGTTTCCTTTCTAACACAACCAGCAGGTTTGCTCCAAGAAGAGCTGATTTATCATTTTTGTTTCTGTGCAGACCCCAAAAGAGGACGATAAAATAATAACTGTACTGTTGTTCTTTAATAAAACTGCTGTATTATATATATATGTGTCTGTGTATATATGTATATATACACAGACACACATATATGTATACACACATACATATATATATATATATATATAGACATATACTGTAACTCATTTTACACTGTATACACACACAAGTACAGGA
>JBAMYA010000023.1:737603-755554 GCA_037176975.1 Arrhamphus sclerolepis | reverse complement strand
ATCTCTCTCTCTTCTGTGCTCTCTCTCTTTGTCTCTCTCTTTCTCTCTCCTGCTCTCTCTCTCTATCTCTCTCTCTCTCTCTCTCTCTCTCTCTCTCTCTCTCTCTCTCTCTCTCTCTCTATTTCTCCTCTTCTCCTTAAATGTGTGTATGCTACTTTTTTTTTCTTTTTTTTGGGGGGGGGGGGCATACCTTAGTCATCGCTGTACAGATAATTGCAGAGTTAAAATAAAGAGCATTTAGACAGCTTATTATTATTTCATCTACAACCACATGTCAAACTTGAGGCCCGGATCAGGGCCAGATCTGGTCTGTGAGAGCGTCCATAGAGTCATTTTCTTAGAACTGAGACGTTCGAGGAAATTTTAACGCGACTCCCCGTTTGATTCAGTTCTGACATCAAAAAGTGGAAAAACTGAGGCGGAAAGAAACTTTACGTCAGAAAGTCAGGATTTAGCAAAATCTTCATGCAAAAAGTTGCTAATTTTTGTCAAAAATTTTACTGTTTTTTGTTTAATAACACAAATTTGTGATTCTAGGACAAAATGTTGATCTTACTAAAAGATTTACAATTTTACGATGATGTATATGTTGCGAACTTCCAACAAAGAAAGTTTTAAATTTAACTTAATATGTTTTGACATTTGTGATTGTACGACTAAAGCTTGTGATTTTTTTTTTTTTTTTGTTATGCTAGAAAAAAAAAATCTGTTTATGGGTAAAAAAAAAAAAAAGATTTTCAGAATTCTCCATCTTACAGCAATTTTTTAAAACAAAAAAGCCTTTTTTTGAATTACAATTATATGAGAAAAAATTGCAGTATTCATACAAAAGCCTTAAGTTCATGATAAAGTTTGTAAATTTAACAAAATTTGCAATTTTATGACAAAAATGCATTTTTTTAAATTAATTTATTTGTTTAAATGGCCTAGTCCAGGAACTAGCGGGAAATTAGACAACATAGTTGGTTCATAAAGTAAAGAATAAGCGGCCATTTAATGGGGTAACCATGGTGATGATGCGTCCCAGGATGAAATAGAGTATAAACCCCTGATATCCAAACATAAATAAGTACGGAAAACTACAACAGAGCACCAGGACCATGCTGAGAGGAAAATACATCTGACATCATGCAGTTTCTTTAGAAGTTCCCGGTAAATGATGACAATGAAATATTTGCCCCAGTTTTTAACATGTCTCTTTTATCATAATACTGCAACTTTCTATTCTCAGTATCTGAGAATTATTTTTTCCTCTTAAGGTGGTCTGAAATCTCTGTTGTAGAAAATATGATGCTTTTGTCAGAAAAATACATGTTGAGCCTTTAAAGTGATATTTAGTTCAATTGTTCACACAGCTCTTCTATAATATAGAAACTTATCATGTTCATGAACTGAATTAAATGATCAGTGATAGAAAATCACCTTTATCAATATAATGTAATGACTTAGCCAGAAATGGTACATTTGCTTGGAGCATACCTGGATTCAAATATCATTAATTTTGGTTAAAAAAAAAAGCTAAAAAAAATAGAATTTTGCTGTTAATTAATTATTCTAAATGTCTTGAAGACAATTCCAACTACAACAGAATTCTTCTTTTTCTGATCATTTAAAAAAGAAAAGTCAAAGTGACTAGCTCATCAGACTAGCTCAACCAGTTTTCAGAAAATCGGGATACTTCGTCTGCAAGCTGTGCTGACGGGGATTTCATTGATACATTTCGATGAAACGTCCATTTGGAGGTTACGCAGCCCACAGCTCACCAAAGTTGACCAAACTACTTCCAAATGGGGAGCGGCATCTCGTATGTCGGAATGACCTCAAGGGCGGCAACAAAAGTACGAATCACAATAAGTACTTAAAGTACTTTTGAGAAAAGCTGCTCGACAGTCTATCAAATTTCAGAGATCAGTATTCGCGAATGTACATGACCAAAGTTCATGAAACTTGATGGGCTTATTCATCGTGGCATTTGGAAATAATGTGCCGAATTTGACACCAGTTGGCTCGTAGGAGCTGCTATAATTAGTTTCCCAAGACTTGTACCAAAATGTGGTATAATTTATGGAATCAATGGAAGTACAAAGAATTTTTCTTTCAATTCAGACGACTTAAGGATGACATATCTGTCAATACTTCTAGATTTTTTTTTCTTTTAAAAAAGGGAAAACAAATCCCTCCAAGACGCTTCTAACTGAGGATCATGAATTGTTCCTGTATCACGTCCAGATGGCGAGAATGAAAATTTACCAAACTGCTGCTCGACAAACTGTTTCAAAGTTACGGGTCGGCAGCAACTCGAAGCCTGGCTGTTAAATCCTCCACGACCGACACTTTCTGATGTTCAGTCTCAAATTTGACGAAACTCGATTTATCGTTCCGACTTTCGTCTGAGATCTCCCAGATTTAGGAGAATTTCATCCGTGAGGTGGTTGTTGAATGGATTCAAGCGTGGAGCTGCCTGGGTCTCAGTAATCACCGTCTGGAGCTCCGTTAGCGTAGAAATCTTGAGTGAGGTCCCGCTAAAGTAGTACAGGTGACTGAAAATGACACCTACAGAGCATAAGGAAATTTATGATGTGACAGGACAGAAGCTGATATCATGTAAAGGTTTCTTGAATCTGGGTAAACAGACCCAAAACCATGGTAGACCATGGTAGACGAAGCCGAGGCTGTGAGAGCTGAGCTAAGCCTCTCCTGAATCCTTCACATCCGTGAGTGATTAATATATTTGTGTCTGCAGTCCTTCCAGTTCTAGGCTGCCTGTCAGCGAGGACTATATGTAGCTGCAGCAGTATTGTGCTCCCTCCCTGCTGATCTGTAAGACTGCATGTGGATATTTTTGTATGGGAGGTCCCTGGTGAGCATGCAGTAAATCTGAGCTATAGAATTGATGGAGGCTGTGAAAAGCTGAGGCCAGTTCCTCAATGAGAAGAGATGGATGGAGGGAGGGCCAGGCGGGGTGGATGCTGATTGAGCACGCCACTTGTTTGACTGTTTGTCTCTCTGGGTTGGGAGTTCGGGGGTGTGGGGGGGGGAGGCGGCTGCTGTAATGCACTACAAAGCTGTTTTGAAATAAAAGCCTCATCTTCTTTCATTTCGTTATTTTTTCATCAGAGCTGCTGGAGATCAGTCTGAATTAGCAAGCGTCTGTCATGACGTGGGTCCTGGGATGCTTGCTACCCCCACCCCCACTGCACCCCCCCATATCCACTCCTGCCCTGCCTCCATCCGCCCCCGTTAACCTGAGGATTTTCACTTTGCTCTGCCAAAGTGCCGATCTCCGCTTGTACGACTGCAGCTCGCTCTGATCTCTATTCTGCGGAGAGGAGGAGCACCAGTTTTGCTGGCGTGAGGCCTCCGCTCAGACTCCTTTCATGCCGCATTACAAGAGCGAGTTGAAAACCGAATGAACATGTTTTCTCTCGGCTCCCAAACTTTTTTTGCGGTTGGGTTTGAACTGTTTTTCTTCTCAGTTGTTACGACTCCGTTCTAACCTCACAATGAACCTCTTTGCCTGCACATTATACATATATGGGGGGCTTTAAAGAGAATGTGTTTACATTGTTCCATATATTTACATGTTTTTTTTTTCCTGTTTTCTACCCTATACTTTGTATGACTACATCTTCAACTGTAAAAACTTATTCACAAAGAAATAAACTTTCACTGAGCTTCTCATTATGTTTACCCGCCAGAAAATTCTGCATATTTACCCGTCTCCTCGCTTCTCTCCCCTGTTTCTAGTAAATACAAAATGAAGAGCTGTACTCAGTATTGATGGACATCACAGATGAAAACAACGAAGAGAGGAGAACTAGCTTTATGAAAATAACACAAGAAGAAGAAGAAGAAGATGAGGAGTCCCTCTACTGAGGCTGGCGAGGGAAGACGGGAGGCGAACAAAGTGGCGCCGCGGCAGCGGTGTCAAACCAGCCACAAAACTTGACAGATGGAGTGAGCCAGTTTCCACCAGGGACCACCTTTTTGCCGGGTAGAAAAAGACAGAGAGAGAAAGAAGTGTCCCGTTATTATAAAACATTTTATTTTTCTATACTTTTGTGATTTACAAATGGTAAAAAACAAAAAACAAAAACGAACAAAAAAAAAACAAAGTCTGTATAAAGCAGTATATATGTACAAATCTGTTTTTATGTTTTTTGGTAAGGGAGATGAACAGTTGGCCCTTGATGCTGATTCTGTGGTATGCAGGAAGGAGGAGGGAGGCCCCCCCACCCTCCTCCTCTCTCTATGGCACACTGCTCTGTCGCCGAGGTTGTGTACAAAGAAAAAACAAAAAAAGGAAAAAGAGAGAAACACACAGAAAGGTGGCAGGGAGAGCTCGGCATCCAGGCAGAAGCACTTTCTACGCTGTACTTCCTGTGGGTGGAGCCAAAGGTCCGCTTCCTGGTCTCACTGCTCCGCCCTCTTCCTTCCAACCTCCTTCCTTTAGTACCTTCCTTCCTTCCTTCCTTCCTTCCTCGACGCCGCCGCCGCCTCCTCCTCGTTGCGGCGTCGCCGCCCTGCAGCACCTACTGTTAGCAGCGTCCCCCGTGGATACTGTCGTGATGTCACTTCCTCTTGGCAGCAAACACTGGGCATCCCCGCCCTCCCCAATGGGCAGCGTCACTGGTTTACAGCGTTGGGGAGTGGGGGGGGTGAGCCACGGCGGGACGGTGAGACGGTATAAAAAGCCGAGCCTCCCCGTCTGCCCCTCTCCACGCCCCAGCAGAGGTCACTGACTAAAGGACAAGTTAGAGAAAAACGGCGCTGAAGTCGCCCACTTTTACTCACCTGCCAGACTCCAAGCCCAAGCCTTTGTGTCGCTCTGCACCGACGGACGAACTATCAGACCAACACGATGAAAAAAACAAAGGTGCGTACAATTACCAAGGATGCACGTTTCCATCTGACGAGAGTAACTCATCAAAGTCCATGTAACAAAATGAATTATAATCGAATAATCCCATCGTACTACATCAGCAGGTGCATAACCAAAACACAAGCCTGAGGCATATAGACTTATGTCGCTAGATAAAACATTATTAGAAATAAAGTAGTGCCCATCCAACGGTATCAAGGAATGAGGGCTTGTTTTCCCCTTTTTTTCAGATTTTATTTTCCTTTTTTTCTGGTCAATGTATTCTGAGAATATTTTTTTTGGTTTTGTTTGGTTTTTTGCAGCACTGAAAACTTTTAAACAGGAAAAAAAAGAAAAAGAAAAAAAGAGAAGTTTTATTTCATGGAAGCAGAACCTTAATTCTTTATATCAGGAGAGTCACTGTAAACGTGTTTAATCAAGAATGTTGGTTCAGTTTTTGAATGTACTTTAATGTCTAGGGTGTCCGACTAGTATGTATCCTTTTTCTGTATATAAATATATATACATATCTATTATATGGGCTGTGGTGATGTCAGGGAATAGAAGGGGGGGAGGGGGGGGAGTGGCAGGAAAGCCTCCGGCCCCCCCGAGCATAGATATCAGATCCCCTTTCCAACTAAATATGTCCCTGATATTTACTGTAACATGTGATCATGTGTTATATGATTGAAAGTGTGATGGTGATAGTGTGAACCGCCCCCCCACCCCCCCTTCAGAAACCTGAGCAGATACAAATGCAGGATTACAGACACAATCCCAAACACCCCCTGCCCCTCTGTTTCCGACCCCACCCCACCCCCCTTCAGAGCAAAACATCCCATCTGACATTTAAACTGATACTTCAGAGAGAGAATTACACCTGCAGTAATTCTGGCCTTTTATTTGGAGCTGCAAAGACTTTCTAATTAGCGTAAGGTGTTGTGGATGTCGGATACGTTTATGAACATTGATTTTTTTTTCCTTTTTTTTTCTTTCTTACTTGAACCAAAGTATGATTTGAACACACAGTCTCAGTGCTCTTTGATCAGGAGACAGCGGGACTCTGTGATGACGGCGGAGCCCGGATGTGCATTGACGTGACCCAGATTTTATTCGCTCCTCCGCCGCTTGAGGAAGAGCGGCTCTGACGAGCCGAGCTCGGCGGCCTCCTGCGGCGGCCTCACCTTCTGAACCACTGTTCTCACGCTGACCCTGGTGGATTTATTGAACATAGGATGTAACCTGCTGGCCCTGACTGCAAACTTTTTTTTTGGGGGGGGGGGGTTTCTTCCTTCCTCGTTCTAAAAAAAAAAAAAAAAAAAATCAGGCGAGCAGGTTTGGGTGAAGCACAACTTTGTTTGAGAGTTCAGGGTACACTACTCGGGTTGGTTTGTGTGAGTTTGTTCCATGAGGGTAAAGAAAAGCTTCAGCTCCTGACTTCCTGTACAAACTACAGTGTGTACTGTTAATATCCTGTACAGTAAAACTCACCTCACACTTCTTGATTAACTTCATCTTATTTCAGGTTTAAAAAAACAAAAAAAAAAAAACAAGGAAAAGAAAAAAATGTTCTTGAATCAGGGCTCCTACCCACGCGACCTCTGCTCATCTGTAGACAGCTTCTCATATATTACAAAGAGTATCTATATCATGGCAACTAACTGTTGTGAAGTCTAATTGGGGTAAAGTCGGTCATTTGTTCTCCCATGCAGCCATTATATGCAGATTTAGCATCTTCATACCTGCAGGTTTGTTTCTGAGAGTCATGTGATTCTTCTGGCCTATTTACAGACTTTGTGGTGGGTCAGAAACAACTCAGGAGCAGGTTGGAGTTTTAGTTTGACCAGAACTTCCAGGGAGGCAGAGATAAAGAGCCACAGTTTGGTTTTTCCTTTTTCCTTTTTTGTTCTATGAACTTTTTGGGGGTTTTAATCCACTGAATAATCTATGCATTTTGCAACAAAAACACTTGATGTCATGTGTGAGAGGCACATTTTTTTAAAGAACACTGTTACCTACTTATTCTACTTATAGCTACTAGCAGATCAGATCTGACAGGATGGAGTTGTTGTTATGTGTTTTAATTTTGTCAACAAATCTCATGAAGACAAAACCAAAAAAGAAAAAACAGAGAGAGAGAAATGTGTGTCTGTCTCTTAATATCCTCTAAGTGACTATTTAAACAGAAATCAAGCATTAAAGAAGCTTAAGTGCATTTCCTGGGGACTATTTTCAGCGGCGGATGACTCCTCATAAGGTGCTCTTGACGCAGCGTTTCCGAGCGCCGAGGCGCCGACGTGCACCCGGATTCGGACGAAAGCACGCTCGATCTCGGCCACAGTTTTGGTTTTGGGTCTCTTCATGGGATTTGAGCTGCATCCCCCGCTCATAATTTATTCTGTTTGATGTCAAAGGTCAACACGTAGCATTTCTATGGGACGGTGATGCAGGAACGCCTGTCGGACATCAGGCTGCCTCTGTTTTAGTTTATGCAAAAATGAAAACGGTTGACTCATTTCAAAAATGGAGGTCTGATTCTGAACTGTAACTGTTAATTTGGATGCAGTGGTTTAAAAAAAATTATATATATATCTATATATAAGTGTCACTGTTTTTCATTGTTTCTAGTATTATTAAATGTCGTAAGAATAGTATAGGGGCTGTGTGCAATGTTGCCATTTTAAGTATTGTACTGAAATTTGCCTGAAGCTCTTTCTCATCTGCAGTTTTGCAGTTAAACACGTATGACAAGTACATCACTTCCTCTAGAACATTTGTTTTTAAATGTGTGTGCAGCTTTGCAACTAACTTTAAATTGCAGGTGTTTTGCTAGAAACTGGAAAAAAAAAGTTCCCAAAAAAAAAAAAATTAATAATGATGATGATGATAGCGAGAAAATAGAGCTCTTGTGTGGTAATTAAGATCCTGCTTACGGGTTAGCTCTTCTTCTATATCTTATATTGCATGCAGGTATTTTGTCAAATTTGCTTTTTCATGTAACGACTACAGCTCCCATGAGCACAGCTTCCTTTGATAAGTGTTTAACTCCCAAAGCCTCATGGGAGCTGTAGTTGAATACTAAGGAGAGAAAAAAAATTATTGCCTTAGAATTTTCTGTCTTTTTATCAACTCTTGATATAAAAAAAAACTACTAATTACATTTTAAATGTTCTAATTGAAGTACTTAGATGTTACAAGTGTTGGTAGCTGCACTCGCAGCCATAAGGATTAAGAAAATCCTTCTTTTTTTGCTTTTCTAGGGGCTTTTCTTTCGGTTGTTTCGACTGTGGTTTTTTGTCTCTGCTCGCTGACGTGCGTCCGCATCCACAGGAGTTCTGCCTTTAAAACAAACAAACAAATAAACTCAAAGGTCCATCTAAAACTCCAGCCTGAACCGTAGCAGTGGGACGGATGGGGGGGAGCGGGGAGAGGTGGGGTTGAAGTGACCCCCCACCCCCACCCCCCTTTTTTTTCCTTCCTTCAGATGCCTTCAGTCAAACGAACTGGTCCTGATCTTCCTGAGCACAACTGCTTGAGCTGTGACACTCGCAGGATCCCCCCACCCCCCACCCCTCCCCTCTGAGAGTCCCCCGCTTCCAACATACGACCCCCCCACACACACACACACACCCCACACCCCCCCGCTACCCCCAGCCTTCTAGTATGTGAGTCGACTGGCCCCTTTTGTATTCCTGGTGTTCTGTACATAATAACCTCCACCCTCCTACTTACCAACCACCCCCCCCACCCCCACCCCCAGCTGTCCTTTGGGGGGAAAAAGAAGAAGAAGAAGAAGAAAAAAAAGAAGAAAAAAAACCCCAACATCCTCTGACTCCCCAAAATCTTGTATTTTGTTCTAATAATGACAAAATTTATTTATAAGGATTTTTTAAAAATCTATCTCTCTCCTTTTTGTAAATGTTCCAGTTAAATAAAAGTTTAAAAATGTTAAAAAATTAAATGGATATATTGAAAGGTTAAAAATGTCTCTAGAAGTCCCCGCCCCTTCCTCTGACTCTGTACTCTAAAACTTTGTGTTTTTGTTTTTTCTCTTTCTGTATGCTTCTCTTTACGTGCTTCAGATGAAGAGTTCTATTTATTATGACATTAACGTTATTATAATTATGACTAATTATTAATATTATCATCCTCATCATCCTCATTATTATCATGAATAAACTTGTCTACTTCAGCTGCAGAGTGTCAGTGCTGTTTTTGTGGTGAGTTACCGCGACAACGAGTGAGACGAGGCAGGGGCGGAGCTATGCACCTCCCCCCACCCCTTCCACCCCCAGACGCATTTGTCTTGTGCCAAACCTCCTCTGGGGGCTACAAGATGGAGAGCACCTGTCTGTTGCCGAGGCCGCCATTTACCCAACCGCAGAAAGACAAACTCTGAGACCGAAGCAGAAAAATAGAGATGCGATTCCTCCAGAGGGGAGAAAGAGTCACGGAAAAAACAAACACACAAATGTAAATACTTCAAAAGATCAGCGCTTCTCTATCACTGTTGACTCTGTTAAATCCTTTGAGCCTCTGCAAACAATGGGAGATGGGATTTTTTTTTTCGTGTCACAACAACAACAACAAAAAAAAGACGAGAGAAATTGAAAATCCACAAAATGTTATTTGTGTCACCGCAATTCGACATCAACGTCTGCACAATGAGGCACGGCACGCTTTGTTCCACTAGGTGAGTATAACGGGACGGAGGATTCAGTTTCATTGTAATTAAACAAAGAAAAAGAAATCTAAGTTTTCCGGGTTTCAACACCGACGTGAAGGTAGGAGGCTGCAGAGAAAGCGCTCAGGTCTCAGGCCGCCAGGCGACAGCAGGGTGAACAGGTTGTGGTCGGGCGGCGCATTATCATAATGTCACTGTTTGTCTTTATAATTACAGATTCTGTTTATTCTTCGCTGCGTCTGAAGAATGATGAAGAAAATGCTAATTTACAAGCCACGGTCATCAGGGTCCGAGCAGATTCGCAGTGATCGTGAGCCCACGATTGAATGATTTCATCCGGCAGGCCCTTCAGCTGAAACTGGAGCCTTGAACGAGGACTTCAGATCGGTTCGTTAGATGCAGACGTGCGTTAGTCATTCACCAGCGTGGCTGCATTGATCGCTCATTTGAATCGCTACAAGATGAGGGGCACAGAGGAATGTTCGGGCCACACCCTCAAATTATTCCACCAACATCATCTGTGGATGAATGGCGACAAGTTAGTTGAAGATTTAATCACTCCAGCTGGTTTTACTCTCTGTTTTTAGGGTTTCAGGGTTTGGTTGGAATTTGATTTGGAACCTTCCAGAGAATCAGGTAACAGGAAAGCTAATCCAGAAGGTGCGTTTCATTGCAGTTCCTCCGCTGGCCACTAGGTGCTGACTCCAAATCAGAGCAGATCCCCTCTGACCATCATGTTCCCCCAGTTCATTGATGAAGCCAATAAATCATGAATCATATGACTAAATATAAGGAATGAAGACTGACGTGTGAACAACCCCTCACTGTAATAATGTCTTTCATTTTTCTCTTTGCTGTTAAATCACCAGCTTTGACATTGAAGCTACTCTGTATAACCAGGAGTATTTGCTGACTGGTCTTGACTCCCAAATGAATGTCAGTTCATCCATTCTTCATCCATAGAGTTCCATCTGACGTGGCTCCACCTTTGCAGCTCTAACAGCTTCAGCTCTTCTGTCCACAAGATTCAGGAGTGAATTTATGGGAATTTCTGACCGTTCTTCCAGAAGAGCATTTGTGAGGTCACACTGATGTTGGACCAGAGGGTCTGGCTCTCAGTCTCTGCTCTGATTCATCCCAAAGGTGTTCTGTCAGGTTGAGGTCAGGCCAGTCCAGTTCATCCACAATAAAAATCTCTCATCCAGGTCTTCATGGACCTGCTTTGTGCACTGGTGGTCAGTCATGGTGAAAGAGGAAGGGGACCATCTCCAAACTGTTCTCACAAAGTTGGGATCATGGAATTGTCCAGAATGTCTTTCACTGGAACTAAGGGGCCAAGCCCAGATCCTGAAGAACAACCCCACACCATAATCCCCCCTCCACCAAACTTTACACTTGGCACAATACAGTCAGACATGTACCGTTGTCCTGGCAACCACCAAACACAGACTTGGGATTGACAGATAAAGTGTGATTCATCACTCCAGAGAAGGTGTCTTCACTGCTCTGGAGTCCAGTGGTGACGTTGCACTTGGTGATGTATGGCTTGGATGCAGCTGATCACCATGGAAACCCATTCCATGTAGCTCTCTAAACACTGTTCTTGAGCTAATCTGAAGGCCACATGAAGTTTGGAGGTCTGTAGCCATTGACACTGTGGAAAGTTGGTGACCTCTGTTCACCATGACCTCTGACCCCGCTCCATCAGTCTACGTGTCCTACCACTTGGTGGCTGAGTTGCTGTCGTTCCCAATCGCTTCCACTTTGTTAGAATCCCACTGACTGTGGAATCATTAGGAATATGGAAAGCGTGGAATATTTAAATGTCACGACTGGACTTGTTGCACAGGAAGCATCCTATCACAGTAGCACGTTTGACCTCCTGAGAGCGATCCATTCTATCACAAATGTTTGTAGAAACAGTCTGCATGCCGAGGTGCTGGATTTATACACCTGTGGACCTGGAAGTGACTGGAACACCTGATTTCCATTATTTGGATGGGTGAGGGAATACTGTTGGCCGTATATTGTATTTCCAGGGTCAAAAAAGCCTAATGACAGTGTACAGGTTGCCGTTCCAATGCACTTTTAAACATCCCAACTTTCCACCACCAGAGCCAGATCTGAGCCATGTGTGACTCCATCTGTCCTCCATTTTCTTCATCCAACAGAATCTCCCATCAAGTATTTAGGAAAAGACAGAGAAGGTCATTTTTGCAGTGACAGCCCTCTGCTCTAAATGTGATCATGTGTAAAAAACAATCTGTTTCCGCCCATGAAATGATCAAATCAGCATGAAACACCAGCCCACAGTGTAACCAGACCTTCTCTGATATTCTGTCAAAACCGTGCTAACCAGCCTGAGAGTTTAACGTGAGCTTGACCATCTGCTCAAGGAAGAATTTGAATGAAAATGAAAAATTTTAAATCTCAGTGTGGTTAAATAAAGTTTGGGGCGGGGGGGGGGTTCATGTCCAGTTGTGTTCAAAATAGCAGAAGTATGTATAAAAGAGTAATGTTCAAAATCCTTGTACTAGCTTTTATTTCTAAACACAAATGCACTTAACAATCTATTACAAATTCAAGATGACACTTAAACTCTGAGTCACCAAAGTTTAAAATATTTAAATGTAATGAAAAGAATATGTTTTGAAGCGTTGCTGTTACTGTAGGCCAACAACGATGGGAAGTTCCCCTCCCCCTCATCAGTTAGCTGTTTCAACGTAATGTCATATTCTCAGCTGCATTTCTTTACTTTGCTATGAAGGTGTTTTCTGTGTGATCTGAAATTCATTTTAGCCAACCACACTTGAAATCCATTATTTGAAGAACTATGGGCTTCATCCATAAAAGTGAACATGGATCAACATTACAAATCAAAATATCAGTTTTCAGGGAAAGTGTCATAATGATGTTTGATCCTACCACGGTGATGTAGGGTCCTACCACGGTGATGTTGGTCCCTACCATGGTGATGTAGGGTCCTACCACGGTGATGTTGGTCCCTACCACGGTGATGTTGGGTCCTTCCAGGGTGATGTTGGTCCTTACCACGGTGATGTTGGGTCATACCGTGGTGATGTTGGTCCCTACCACGGTGATGTTGGGTCCTTCCAGGGTGATGTTGGTCCCTACCACGGTGATGTTGGGTCCTACCACAGTGATGTTGAGTCCTTCTAGGGTGATGTTGGTCCCTACCACGGTGATGTTGGGTCCTACCACAGTGATGTTGAGTCCTTCCAGGGTGATGTTGGTCCCTACCACGGTGATGTTGGTCCTTACCACGGTGATGTTGGGTCCTACCACGGTGATGTTGGGTCCTACCACGGTGATGTAGGTCCCTACTACGGTGATGTAGGTCCCTACTACAGTGATGTTGTGTCCTACCACGGTGATATTGGGTCCTACCACGGTGATGTAGGGTCCTACCACGGTGATGTTGGGTCCTACCACGGTGATGTAGGTCCCTACCACGGTGATGTTGGGTCCTACCACGGTGATGTTGGTCCCTACCACGGTGATGTTGGTCCCTACCACAGTGATGTTGGTCCTTACCACGGTGATGTTGGGTCCTACCACGGTGATGTTGGTCCCTACCACGGTTATGTTGGGTCCCTACCATGGTGATGCTCCGACTCTTCACAGCTAGAAGGTTCATTTGGGTCTTTTTCAGCTGGTCTTTCTGTGTGGAGTTTGCATGTTCTCTCTGTGTCTGCATGGGTTTAGCCCAGATACTCTGGTTTCCTCCTACCCCTGTTTAGGCTCTTTGGTAGTCTAGGTGTAATTAACGTGAACTACAGTGTAATTCGATTTATGGGACTGTGCCAGAACTAGAGAGGTGTTATATAACCATGTCATTACAATAATCTTTACACAGTTTTTATGATTCCATAAAGTCTCAAACTAGAGTGTTTTTCCACTGGATTTAAACATCATCTAATTTCTTCAGAAAGCAGACCACTGGAAAAGTCCAGCATATCTTTGAGCATGAATTTCTAACCATGACTTCTTTTACGCGACTGCAGCTGCATGACTGTAATGTGTTCTAACTCCCACATGGTGGCATCGTCCATCAGTCATATATGCAGCCCTCCACTGTTGTATCCCTTCAGCAGCTGTTTGTGTTACCTTGTGTGTTTCATCTCACTGTCTCCTCAGTTACAGCCCCCCCACACCCCCACCCTCTCCTCCCCTACAGTACCCTGATCCGCCTCATCACTGAAATATCATCTCCCTGTTTTATTCATACATGCAACGCTTGATTAAGGTCAAATGGGGATCTAAAATATGATAAAAGCATCTGTTGGTCTCAAATAGAATCTGTCACCCCAACCACAGCAATTGACCATAATCACACAATTATGAAGTGATGAGATACTTTGGCTTTATGGGGAGGGTGCTTTGCTAAAATGGCCCACGTAAAACCCCATCTGTACAAATGGGCCTTGGATTTGAGCCAAAGCAGGGGCTAAAAGACCCAATATATCAAGTCACGGCACATCTAGCAGAGGGGAACGCAGAGCGGCTGACAAAACGGTGAGTCTGCTGGTGACAAAGAAAAAACACGGCTAAATATTTGTAGGTGCCATCAATTCTGTAGCTACATTATGTCCTCGTGTAACTTTGCAAGTGCAATTAACAAAGATGATTCATGAGCCAAAGGATGGCTGAGACTACAACAGCTTGTAACGCAGTTCCCTCTTCAGTTGCACTTATAGAAAACCAACAAATCTCAGATGACGTGACAGGGAGGCCTGAGAAGGTGAGACAACTCCGCCCACATCTCAAGAACATGTTTGTGTCATCATTTATTACACAGATTACAGCTGCGCTTGGTTTGTAACACGAAGAATGAGGTTTCAGAGGTTAAAATGACTTCAACTGCTTAATAGTTCAGGATTCCACCTCTGAAGATGTGTTTCTAAGAGGAAGTGACAGCGCTCATTCCTCTTGGTTTGCATTTTTCCCTCCATCAATGCTCCACAACATGTTACTGTATTTGTTATTTCCCATCAGCCTTTGATGTAACAACCAAAATGACAACTGAAATGTGCTGCCAGAGCTGAAATGAGAACTGGCGCAGCTACGCTGGGACCCACTCAGTCTCCTGGGACGTCCCCCAGCCAGGACCAGTCAGCTGATCATCGCCAGCTGGGCCGACTGCTGGCCCGTGGTCGCTCTGGTGTCAACCACGTCTAGCAGCATGATCTGTTAGCTAGTGGTCCAGTTAGTCCACTCAGAAGGTTCCTGAACTGAACCGAGGGGAAGTTTGTTCAACAAGAGCACTTAGCTGCTCCAAAAGGACGACGCTGATGACCGAGAGGTGGTCCAGATGTGTCCTCCGGTTAGTCCTGGCTAACAGAATAACTGCCTCAGAATCACTGATTATTCTCTGTTAGATCTATACACAACTCAGAGGTCAAGATCACAGCGTGTGTGAAGAATCTATGTCTGTCTGTCCGTCCGTCCATCCGTATAATATATAAATATTATAATACATATGTGTATACATGTATATGCATGCATGCATGTCTATGTGTATTATAATATATACACATATGCATGCGTATGTATATATACTTATGTATATGCATGCATATACGTAAGTATATATACATATATATGTACATATACATACCTATTTACATACACAAAGAAATATATATGAGATATACATGCATACATACACACTATATTACCAAAAGTATGACCAAATCACTGAACTTTTGTGTTCCAGGTCCACAGGTGGATAAATCCAGCACCTCGGCATGCAGACGGTTTCTACAAACATTTGTGAAAGAATGGATCGCTCTCTGGAGCTCTGAACTCCGTAGTGGTACTGTGATCAGATGCCACCTGCCCAGTGGCTCCAGTCATGACGTTTTCTTGCTTGTAAATATTCCTCAGTCAACTGTAACAACGTGGAGGAGATTTGGAACGACAGCTACTCAGCCACACTGGTATTTTATTTTTTTATTCATACAGTGCCCCTGCTTCCACAGAGAACAGATGTTTTTCCTTATTATTCTCAGAACAACTATTATCAAAGTGTAAATATAACAATTTCATACTATTAAACTAATTAAATTGGCTCAAGTTAACTCTCTGGCTTGTTTCCGACCAGTTGAGCAGCCCAGTAAAAGAGGCTGTGATATACAGACTTTGATAGACTTTCTTCCATCACACAAAGTAACAAGTATCAACGGGGCAGAAGACAAACCACGTTATGGTTTTAATAAATCAACCTGACCATCTCTGTGTGCGTTGCCTGGATGTTTCAGAGCCACAGAGCCTCCTCTTCCTTCCTGAAAACGTTCCTCAGTTTCTCAAACATGGAGGGGGGCACCAGGTTTCTTGTCTGGAGTTTGAGACGGTGCATCCATCAGCTCAGCACTCCACCATCTGCTGCAGACACTGCAGCGCCCAGCCCAGCTAAGAGCCATCTGCAGCCAGCCTCACATCGCTCCGAGAAGTTTTTACTTTGCACTCAAGCCCTGAATGGAACAAGGGCTACTTGATAAAACTGGCGCCGTCGTATTTGTCATTTAAGAAAGCAGCTGCAGAGAGGATAATAAAAGGCACTGCGAGCTCTTCATGAAGCATCGATCATCACAATAGTCTCGCTGAAGGTTGAGCTTTCTTCACACATCACTGAATATTAATGACTCATTAATTATTAATGCTGCACTTTGCTTGAATAGGAACGCTGTCAAACAGCTGGTGGTGCATCTTAACAGGCTGCAGTTATGCTGTCTGACCACACGAGGGAGACAAACGTCTAAAAATATCAGATAAGTCACCATTCTGGACTATTTTTAAACTGTGTCACAGATGTGTGCACAATGATAAAGAACCACGAAGCCTGAACTGTTGTGTCAATACCTAAAGGCTGGTGTTATAAATTAGGGAAAAAGGTTTATTTATTTGTTACAAGTAGGACATAAATGTTGTACTTACCTGATCTAAAAAAATAGTGAAATACAACCTGATATTAGCAGCAGCACAGTGCAGATCACATTGCGTCATGTGTTTAACAAAAACTAAGCCAGGATGCAGAAACAACGTGTAAGGAACTAAGTACACTCTTACTGTTGCCGTAGCAACCAAGATCAGCAGCCAAGTGCTGCTGAGCAAATTGCACTTAATCCAGTGTTTTATCAGCAAGAGAGAGCACTTTAAAGCATACGTTTGTCACTTTGTTGGTCTGGAGTATTCAGGTGTGTGTTAACACAATGCCCAGGAGGTGAGACATCAGCAGCAATTTTAGAGAAGGACATTCTTCCACAGTAGATAGATTACAGTCAAGTTTTAATTGACCCCCATGTTGGGAAAATACATCCAACAACATACCTATGTACATATATGATGCACAAACTGCAGATTAAATGAACAATATCTATCTAGAATATATAAATATGAACTCATTAGTTAATATTTTTCTCCAGTTGTGCTTATTCTAATTATGCCACATATAAAATTACATATTGTAGGCAGCACAGTCCTTAAAGCAGGTGTTTTTGGAGTTTGCTACTCTGTAGCATTTAAGTGTGTGTGTTCACTCAATGCCAAGAAGGAACGACATCAGCAAATCTTAAAGTCCATTATAGTACAATGGGAGGAAGACTGAACAAGTATTTGGTTTATTCGAAAGAACAAGGAAGTATAACTGAAGTCCATAAAACGTCATCAACAAACCACAAGATGAGACCAGACTAAAGTCGTTTGGCTTTAAGTTACACAACTAAACCACTGACAATGATCCCAAACACACCAGAAAATCTACATCAGAAAAATGAATCTCTGTGAGGAAACAAATGTTTTCAAATCTGTAAAGACGTGTGGGCCAACGTTCACCAAATGTGCCTCTACAAGCTGTTGAATCATGGGAGTTGTAGCTTTTCTGCCCTCTAATCTTCGTTAGGTAAATGGAAACGTCATATGTCTAATCTTAATCTGATTAGTTGCTTTTCAGGTCTGAAAAGGCTGAAGTACTTGGAATTTTCATTAAATCCTGTTTCCTAGCTAATGTTAGGTTCATCTACATGTTGGCGCAGCAAAGTAAAGGACAGAAAAGATCACGTGCAGTGTCACCAGATGGAAACTGCTCATTCGAAGGTTATAAAATGAAAACAAATGCTGTTTTCATGCAATTCTACACAAAAATAACCGTTTATGAAGATCAGAAGTTGACTGAAGTGTAAAATCTGAATTTAACGGAGCACAGGGAGCTTTTAAAATGTAGAAGAGTGTTGCATAACTGATGACTTTAAGTTGTAAACTTCTAACTAGAACATTTCTGAGGAAATTTCCAAGTGACTTTCAGTTCAAAAAAGTGGAATAACTGAGGTGGAGAGCAGCCGCTTTAAGGTGGAATAACTGAGGTGGAGAGCAGCCGCTTTAAGGTGG
>JBAMYA010000023.1:706632-731950 GCA_037176975.1 Arrhamphus sclerolepis | reverse complement strand
CCCCCCCCCCCCCCCCCCCCCCCCCCCCCCCCCCCCCCCCCCCCCCCCCCCCCCTCCCCTCCCCCCCCCCCCCCCCCGTCAACCAGCCACACAGAAACAAATATGGCCTCGCTGTCGCATCTCTCAAAGCACCGCTGACAGGCTCATAAAATCCCGCTGATGTCTTCCTGGCTGAAAGAAAGGATTCATCGTTCAAAACCGTCACCCACAAGAGGAAAAAAAGACAAAAAGAAAAAAGACAAAGACGACTGGCTTGAACGTGCCACTCGGGTTTGTGATGACTTTTATGTCATGTGGCCTGAAAGTGCATGAATGGGCACCAAAAAGCTTCATTTTATGGACAAAGCAGGATTAAACAGGACACGGTGACAAAGACGATGCAAAGACAATCCAGGTACTTCTGCTTCGCCTTTCCGTGCTCTAGGGGGCGCTGGTGTTCTGACCCAAACCAGAAAGTGGAGCTAAAGCAGAAAATGTGTGCCGAGTTTCAGAGGAGAGATGAACATGGGTCACCTGCAGGTCTGACCTTCCAGACCCCTCTGGGTCCTGCAGAGACCAGCGCAACGACACCGAGGCTCCACGGTCGAGTCGAGAGACCCAAACAGAGACCACGGTCCGGGTCAGTCCAGGATGCAGCTGTGATGGAGGATATTACACCAGTAATTACCGTTTTCAGCGTATGCAGGCCTTCAGCCTGTATTTAAGGAGTTCATTAGTGAGATCTTATTGTCTTAAAAATATGTCATTTACTTTATTTTAATTTGTAACAGATTAGAAGCAGACAGATTAGAATATTATTATTATTATTATTTCCATCACCTCCAACAGCAGTACCTCATTTAACTTTGAATTTAAGTCTGAAAGGTCGTCAGAACACGTTTTACATTTTTGCAGTTTGACAAGATTAACTCGAGTCACGTTGAACAACATCGATGGATAATTAATGCGTTACATGTTGCTCCCAGTTATACAACCAGTATGAGGAACTGCATCTGGAACCTGATGTCTGCATCTTCAAGGAACACAGAAAGTCAAACCAGAGAATCGAGAATTAAAAAGGGAGCCAAGTTTGTGGTGCAAAGTTGGATATTAATGCTACATCATCAATGAGGATGTATATGAAAATATATATGTAATGTGTGCTTTGAAGTTTATATTTGGGTCTGACAAATACATGCTTCAAAATGTTTGGAGTAACACAATCTTGTCACTTTGTTTGGGGCCTTTATAAATTGGAAAAAACGTATTTCTGATGTTATGCATCTTCCAGTTTCCCGATCTTAGTTTCTACCCAACTTCCCATTTTCCCGACCAGCCCTACATAAGTTGGGTACCGCTCTCGTTCACAATCGTTTTCACCTGCACAGAACATAGGGAACCAATCTCAGCAGACCAGGGGCGCGTTTTATTTACTGACACACAGATGAGGCACGATTCACCAGCATTCCTTCTCCATTTTAGGCGACTTTAACTGGTACCAGTCTGGATGATGCTCAGACTACGTCAAACGCTACATTTTTCTTGGCAGTTTCTACTGTGCGTCTTGTTACCAAACACCCCCAACTCGTGGGTTAAAGCCAATCAGGAAACAGGTATTGCTGCAGTTCTTCTACTGACCACTAGGTGCTGAGAAAAAAAATCCCTACATACTTACAAGCCTGGTGCAAAAAAATGGTAAAAAAATAAATGGTATCAGTGTTGATAGCTAGATTTCACAACCTTTTTTTTAACCAGATCAGGTAAAATTATGTAAAAATAATCTCATTTATAATGGCCAACCAATCAAATGCCAGTGTCAGGTGATGTCACAGATTTTTGTCCATTCATTGTTTCATAGAGCAGAAGAATTAAGATGGATGGCCAGGTGGAGGTACAAGCTGTGAACGCCAGTTACGAAAGATGCACAGCCCCTAAAAGATAAGGCGGAGTTAAACTCCGCCCCCTTAGACTTGATGCTTTCAACAGATCTGTATCGAGGTATTTTAAAGTAGTGTTTATTCTGCTCAAACAATGCATTGACAGGACTGCACAAAGCCCCGACCTCTCCTGAGACACATTAATGCAAACTTCGAGCTCGGCCTTTTATCCAAGATCAGCGTTGGACCCGACTAATGGAGGCTAATCCCTGCAGCAAGGGCCCAAAATCTGCTGGAAAAGCCCAACACCAGAGGAGTGACGCTGGCACCACAGATTACTCCCCACGGTTCTCCACCGACATGCCAGGGTGCCCACATGCACGCCAAGCAGGACAAACTCATCAGCGCTCTCTAGTGGATGAACTATGTCATGGCAGCAAATGTTGCTGCACGTGTCCCCCTAAACCTTTGACTTATGTGGGTCAAATGCTACAACAGAGTACGCGAACCATCTCAGAAATGAGAAGGTGAGCATCGACTCTGTCTGTCCGGGACAATTTTTCAAGGACAAACCTGTTGAGACGTCTGGTGTGGTGTGACAAATGAGACAGAGGGCAAACGGACGGAGACATGGAGATAAAATGAGAGGGAAAACAAAAAGACAACGCACGGCAGTGTGATGCTTGAAAACGGGGCTGTGATGTGTTGAATGCTGTAGGACGGCCGGTGCTCCAACAGCAGAGCGGGAGGAAATAAACGGGAGGGGTGGAGAGAGGGAGGGAAGCACAGAAAAGGGAGGGAGAAGAGTGAGAAGATAAATCCTTACTACATAATGATTAGAGCTCACAAGCCCTTCCTGTGACATGGAGTGTAGGAGTCAGGATTACAGCCAGCCACTGAAACCGGAGTGAAAGCTCTGCTGGTGATGGAAGCAGAGGTGAAGAAACTAACAGGACAACAAGTGCAGCCAAGTGAGGACCAGAAGGAGCAAACAAGGTGTGTTTCGAGGTCAAGAATCTGCAAACTCCGGCAGCTGACTCACATCTGCATCCCAGCTCTGGCCATCTGTCGCTGGCGGTCGACAGGCTCGTCCCGGGCAGCTGGACCGCTTCTCCGAGTCTAACTTTGATGGAGTGGCCGCAGGAGTGCCGCTCAAACCGGAGGAGGGCGGAGGACGGAGGCTGGGAGACAAAGACGAGGGTCACCCTGCACAATCTGTGATAGATGGGACGGCAAAGTGTGGACGAGCGGCTGGTTGGGAGATGGAGTACGTCTGCGTCGTCGTGAGTGACGAGCAAGGACGAGACTGAAGGATTTGTTTGGTGCTGATATTTCACACAGTTTTATGAGTTTTTCTCAAGTCTCGATCTTCAGACGAGAGAGGAATTAACTCGTTTACGTGCAGACATGCGGCTCTTCAAGGCGTCCTGTGAGATTTCAGCTGTCTCAACTTTAACTGGAGCCTTCCTTCAAGAGCACAAGTGAATCTGTGGACAGCAACAATTTGTTAATTTGCCTCGCTCCTCCTGCTCCTGCTCACCTCCATCACTTTATCCATCCCCCCCCCCCCTTTTTTCTTTTTTTTTTCAAACCAGCGAGTGATAATGTGACCTTCTGCCAAAGTGCTGGAAACCATGCCACCGTCGCAGCGGGCTCCGCTGTCGCTGCTACTGAAATAGACTCAAACAAGTGCAGGGAGAGGAAGAGGAGAGGCGGAGGGAGAGGAGGAGAAGAAGGGCCAAAGGGCAGGAAAAAAAAGGAAGAGAAAGGGGAGAAAAAACAAAAGAAAAGAAAGAGTGGAAAAGGACAGCTGAAGCCGTTTACACGGGATGAGTGGTGACGAGCCAGGGCTGGATGTGGTTTGCCATCACAGGTACAAGATCACCTTCATGTCTCATCTGCATCTTCATTTATATATCAGAACTGAAGGTAAAATACGCTCAAATGTTAAAAATTGGTGTTATTTTCTCCTTTTAAATCTGTGTTTAGAGATGCTATTTTTGCCCCTTTAATTTGAGGTTTGACCTGTCAGAAGGATGTTTGGCTTTCGTGCCCGTCGTTGGTGTGTGTGCTGCCTGGAACTGTTGCTTTAACTCCACCAGCTGCTGGGAAGATGAAGCGGAGTGAGCTGATGCGTCACCATAAACACTCAGCGCAGCTGAGACGCTTCCGTACCTGTCTGCCGCACCTGAGGCGCAGCTGCACAAGCTAAATTAACTGCCATGTTGCTTTTCACACTTTGGCTCCATCAACACAGATCAGTAGTTTCTTTTTTTCCCTAAAAAGCCACGAGAACGACAACTGTTAAACCAGAGGCTCCTGTTGATAAGAAACAAGGACAAAATTTAATCATAAAATTATTTTTTAGAGCTGATCTGGTTCCAGGCCGCCTAATGTCGGGTTTACGCTGTATGAATTTGTCTGTCTTACATGAAAGCTGGACATTCGTGGTGCAAATGTTCCATCGTAGTTCAAACACGGTGGCGGTAGATCTCACAATGAGACAGGAGCAAAGACGAACGACCAAATATGGCTGCGACAGACATCAGCAGCGTCTCAGAGTGACTGTCGCTGCCAACCAATAGGAATACACCATGAAATAACGTAAACACCAGAGCATCTAAACCAATCAGCAACCGTCCCCACTTCCAGGTTGAAGCTCATGTTTTGTTGCAGTTCCCCCACTGACCACTAGGTGCTGGCTTCAATGCAGAACAAATCGATATCGACCTGCATTTTAAAAATCACAACTTTGCAGCAGAATTAAACGTATTTACAGCCAGGTACAAAAATAAGTCTTGGTCTCTGTAGTTAGATTTTAAATCCATGACAACTGCGCTTGAAAATTTATGTACCACTATAATAAGCAATAAAGCAGACCAATGAGATGCCCTGACATCATTTGGCGTGCTTGATTGACAGCTCGCCGTTGCCTTCTTTGTAACCTTCTCTGTTCATCCCAGGCCACATCATCTCCATGGTTACCATTAAATTATTCTTTACTTACACAGTCAGATATATTCTTACATTTCCTGCTAGTTCCTGTATTTTTTGTTATATATTTTTTCTAAAGGTGAATATTTGTCATAAATTCTCAAATTTCACAAATATCACTGCCTTTATTATAAGATTGAGACTTTAATACTAAACTTAATTTTTTTCATGTGAAATTGAATTAAATTTTAATTGTCCCAAAAATTTTTTTGTCATAAACCAAAATGTATTTTTTATCATAAAACTAAAGCTTTTGTACAAATATTACTAAATTTTTCAAATAATTCCAAACTCAAAAACCAAAAGTATTTTCTTTTATTTTTAATCAAGATTTTGTTTTTTTTAAACCACCAAGACTTTTTATCTTACAATCAAAAATGTCACAAAATTGTGACTTTTTAACTGTAAACTTTATTTTTTTTGTTGGAAAATATAAACTTTTTGCAACATAAAATTACATGTCATATAATTGCAAATGTTAATTTCAACTTTTTGTTCTAAAATCACAAAAAAACAAGTTTACAAAAATCTGGAGTTAGTTAAATCCTGACTTTCTGACATAAATCAGCTGCTCTCCACATCAGTTATTCCACCTTAAAGTGGCTGCTCTCCACCTCAGTTATTCCACCTTAAATCAGCTTCCCTCCACCTCAGTTATTCCACCTTAAAGCAGCTGCTCTCCACCTCAGTTATTCCACCTTAAATCAGCTTCCCTCCACCTCAGTTATTCCACCTTAAAGCAGCTTCCCTCCACCTCAGCTATTCCACCTAAAAGCAACTGCTCTCCACCTCAGTTATTCCACCTTAAATCAGCTTCCCTCCACCTCAGTTATTCCACCTTAAATCAGCTGCTCTCCACCTCAGTTTTTCCACTTTTTCATGTCAGAACTGACTGAAATTAAAATTTTCTCAGAAATGTCGTAATTATAAATATATGATGGAACTAACATTTGCTTCTGTCCAAACCAAAATTCCAACGGCTGCATGCATGTGCTGATGTCAGAGTTAGTGTCACAGCCAATCAGGCAAGAACCAGCCAATCACCTCCCAATCAATCAGCCAGTCCGTCTCTAAAATGGCTGTAAAGGTTTGTGTTTTTGATGGAGATGCTCTGATTGCAAATTTCTTTGCCAGTTCCAATTCCATTCAAGGGTCTGGCCTGCTGATTCAGATTTAGTTTTTAGAACTGATTCTTGATTAAGTTAATGTGTGTCATTGATTACAAAGAGCTCTACCAGCTTTGCTTTTAGCCTCTTAACCGTTGTTACGCTAGGAACACTGAGCATGCTCACCAGGACGATGCTGCTTGTAATTTACTTTCTTCGTCTTAATGTCTGAACATTTAGATGATAATCGCCTTTGTGGCGGTTCCTGACTTACTGGTCATCCTGAGATAAATATGAAGCTTGTAGTGCTTTTTTTTATTAAGGAGTGTTGGTACACAAAAAAGCATCATTCCTCTTCCAGTTATTAATGCAGCTTATTTCATGTCCAACATATCTGAATATCTATTCTTCTTCCCATTTTGGGGCTTTAAATCTAAGCTGTGTCATGAAATAACCTCAGTAGGAATTATTTGGTGAAAATCATCCATTCTGCAGATGAAAGTTTAAGTTTTTCCCGGCGCTGGTTTTAACAGAGAACAAACAGGAGAGTTGGCCGAGTCGGTGTGAGCAGTGCGGCACCAGTTAGGCAGCTGAAAAATGGCTGTTCATTATGTCACGCCAACCATATCCCGGCCTCAGTAATTGGATGCACGCATGTGAGCGTAATACAAACATCCACGTGTACACGAAAGGGTGGGGAGAAGACGCAAGAAACCGATGGGACACAACCTGATGCAATCTCTCACCACACACACATACACACACACACCCACACACATACACACACACAAAGATGGAGGAATCTGCTGCTGGACGTCACACTGAGGGAAAAGCTAATCAATAACCAGTGATACGTTCAGCGATGATACTGTTTTATACACGTGGGAAAAAACAATGCTTCCCCTCACACACACACACCCACATACGCACACACACACACACCCACCCACACACACACACACAGATCTGTATCTCTAAACTTAAGAGAATCATTCCCAACAGCCACATATGATAAAGTTACTGGACTTACATGATCATGTTTCGTCAGATATGTCATGAGTTTGTTCAGCCATTGGTTGATGCTCCACCAGGGGTTTCAAACTCATCACCATGGTTACCGTTCAAGGTTCGGTTCTTCTTTACTGTCTCAACCAGCTCTGTTGTCAGATTTTCAGCTAGTTCCTGGACTCAGTCGTTAAGAAAATAAAAATAAAAATCACATGTAACAAAATCACAAATTTCACAAAATTTACAACTTTTATCGTCAAAAAAAAGGTTTTTTACTCTTATCATATCACATCTTATCTCACATGATCGCAAATTTTTATTAACTGACTTTTTGTTAAAAAAAAAAAATCTAATTTTGTTGACAGATGGTGAATTTGGCAAAATATCACATCTTTATAAAAATGTGACTTTTCCATGAAGAATCAATGATTTTTTCCTTTTAAAATGAGAATTAAAAATAAATTTTGCTGCATAAATGTTACAAAATTGTTACTTTTTAACTTAGAAATACAATTTCTTATTGGAAAACGAAATCAAGCAACAAAATTGCAAATTTTGTATGATTTATTTGTATCTGTTTGTGTTATGTTTGAATGTTCAACCTTGTTTTGTCACTGCACATTCACTCACCAACTCCATCACACACACATCCTTGTTCTGCACACACCACACACACATCACTATTCTGCACACACACATACATCACTATTCTGCACACACACCACACATACCTCACTATTCTGCACACACACCACACATACATCACTATTCTGCACACACCAAACACACATCACTATTCTGCACACACACCACACATACCTCACTATTCTGCACACACACCACACATACCTCACTATTCTGCATACACACCACACATACCTCACTATTCTGCATACACACCACACATACATCACTATTCTGCACACACCAAACACACATCAGTATTCTGCACACACACCACACATACATCACTATTCTGACACACCAAACACACATCACTATTTTGCACACACACCACACATACATCACTATTCTGCTGCAAATCTACTGCAAGTTTAAAATTCATATACATCTGACATTAAAGGGTTTTGCCAGATTATAGTATTAACCATTAATATATATGCACTTATATGCACATTTAGAAATTTCTGTTTTAAAAAAGGTTCATTTTACAAAGAAATTACAAATCTTGACAAAAGTGGCGGCTCATATTTGGGCCTTGAGTTTGACAGTTGTTGTAACATGATGACAGCAGAGCTACGTTGTTGTAGTCTGGATGGTGGAAACAATAAGATGGCTTCAATGGAGGAACCATTTGAACCAAGATTTGGACTTCCATGACAATCTTTTAGGGATTTTAATGGATGATGCCCTTCTCATTTATCTGGTAAACTTAGTCTAAGGACTAAAAATGTCTCTTCTCCACAACACTCGTCAAACATCACCTTCTTAACTGCTCTGATTGGTTGTAGCGCTAACCAGCTGTGTGCAGAGGCCATTTTGAACCAGCTGTTGGTCCCGCCTCCTGGATGAGGAGGTCCTAGAGCTCGTTTTTCAGACCCTACATCTGTCCAGATGTGGCTCTGAGCTATCACACAGTCTCTTTGTCGTGAAACTGTTCACTTCTTTTCATGTGTAATTGGCTGCTGTAAAGTGTGTATCATGAGTAACGTCAGGAAACTTAGCAGTCACTCTCTCCCTGTAGGACCAAATACACTCAGAAGTAATCAATATTTATGATGTACTTCTTACTATGAGAATCAGGTAACAAACAAACAAAAAAAAAAGAAATATTGGCCTCATTGCTGTTATTTATTGCTGATTTAACCTGCGTAGGTAGTCATGTTAGCTGTACTTTTGTGGTTGTGGTGTAATAATAATAATGAAAAATGGCATGGCCAAACATGATAATTATCTTGCACACTATTTAGCAGTAATCGCCACCAACAGGTGACCTCTGTGGGGTACTTTGGTGCTCTCCTCCTGAGAAAGCTGCTCTAACCGTCTCGGGTTCGAAGGCCTCCACCTTCATGTTGGAGTTTTCAAGAGCATTAAGGGCTCAGAAGAGTCAAATGGTTTGGGGTTTTTTCCCATAAAAAAAAAAAAAAAAAATTGCAGTATTATATATTTTTCTTCATTAAAGGTTATTTTGTCACAAAATCTCAAATTTCACAAAATTTGCGACTTTAAAAAAAACTGAGGTATTTGTACTAAAAAACACAAAACAAACATTTTCTTGTATAAATGTAATATTTAAAAAGATTTTTCAAAAATTTGTTTCATAAAGAGCTAATTTTGTCATAAAATGGTGACATTTGTACCAACAAATTTTTGTACTCTCAAATTTCGCAAAAATCACAGCCTTTATCATAAAAATGAGACTTTAAAATCAAAAGCATATCTAGAAAAATGATGACCTTTTTGTAAGTCTGTTGTGTCCCCAGAGCATAATACAGCCCCTGTCGTGTTTCTCCCCCTCCCCATAGCTGTTTTTAACTTTAATCCATTTTAATTTTGACACAGCTGTCCTAACCTTTAACTGTATTGTTTTCTATAGTCTTTACATTTCCATTTTCTATGAATTTACGATGTTTGTTTTTATTCTGCTTCATGATATAAAGCACGTTGAGATGCCTTGTTGCTGTATTGTGCTATAAAAAAAACAAAAAAAAAACTTGCCTTTGAAGGCTTCATTTTTCCGACAATGAACAAGGAGCTGATTGATCTTGAAATTAACTTTAATGCATTTGTACATTTTCTTGGTTATTTGTCTGCTGGGCTTGCAACTCCTCTTCCAACCTATATGTTCCTTATAACATATATAAGTGAAAGATGCTATTATCTACTCCTCTTATTCAAAGTCAGTTCCCGGGGCAGCAGCCTGAACAGGCAGGTCCAGACCTCCATCTCCTCAGCCACATCCTCCAACTCTTCCAGGGGAATAGCAAACCATTCCCAGATGGCATCCTGGGTCCATCTCCTCTCGACTGGGCATGCCCAAAATTCAAACCTCTTTTCATTGCTTATTCTGATCCACGCTCAGTGTGGTGCTGACAGTGATACCAGTCTACACAGTGGTGACTTTTCTGCCTCGATATTAGTTGAAAACATGACCATAATGAAGTGATTTTAAGTGAGTTTTAGAATGTCCTCCGTTGTTGCCTCCAGATTGCAATGACCTCTTGGTTTGTGTCTTGCTGTTTGTCAGCTGTCCAGTTCCTCACAAACAGCTTAGTGAAGTGTTCGACATCAGACCTCTACGGCTTCTCACAGTTTCCAACCAGGAGACGAGGAAGAGGCTGGCAGGATGCAAGAAAAGAGTACTGGAGAGGGACGGAATACAAAAAGAAAAGGAAGAATCTACTGACATGTGGGTAGCATTCCGACAGCCAGATGCAAACATCCAGGACAGAAAAATGTTCGGGGGAGGGACGGCTGCAGGATATCAGAGTACTCGCGCCAAGGTCATATGAGCGGAGTAGTAAATTTCACTCAGAATCAGGTGATGTTGCATCACTACATGATCCATTCTCACCTATTTATAGGAGGCCTGACAGCTCACCGTCATGTTCCAGTTATACCAGCGACAGCAGGACTTCTCAGAGCCGTCTTTGACTTTGTAATCTATCTGATTTGATCTTAAACACGTGGCGGGCCGAGATGCTTTTTCTCACCAAGTTTACGGCTGCTCTCACGGCCACAACACAGAGTCGGAGCTCATTTATATTCATGGCGCAGCACCGTCCTGTCCCTGTTGAGAAGGAAAACTGACATGGCGTAGACTGGGGAACAAAGAAGGGGGGGTGGAGGCATCGCCCCTCTTTCCCTGTCATCCTTCTGCATCTTGTGGATTCTGACTTCAACCTGCGCCTGAGTGCATGTGTGGCGCAGGAGGGTGCGCATGCAATTTGTAGCACGGGGGAAATTGATTCGTCTCATTGTTTTCTTTTCTCCCTTGCATGGGCGCCGCTTAATATTCCCCAATTAGCCCTGAGCGGTGACACGGCGGGGAGCATCTCGATGAAGGATGACGACGGTGAAAACCTTGGAGGCGAGGTGTGGAAAGTGAGAGAGGCCCCGTGAGACGGCTTTCAGCGTCCAGACAGAGAGAGCAGCTCGAAGGAAACCAAATCCAGCAGAAAGTGATACAGAATATCGTTAAATAGCGTCACAGCTGGCAGAGGCGACTCGTGAACATGATGTGGCTGAGGTTTATTTTGGCTTTCTGTGTCACACGTCTCTTCGCACTCTCCTTTTCTGTTCCCCCTCGTCACCCTCCATCATCACCTCGCAAATGCAGCCAAAATGCTCAACCAAGCCAGAAAGATGCTCTAAACGAAGAGAGACGTCTTTTGGGCCCCACACTGGTAACAGAAGTTGTTTAAATAAAATGAAGGACGAGGAACTGGGAGCACGTCATTGGCCTGTTTCCACAAAGTGATTTTACATGTTTTAGTTGACATTAGATTGGTATTTAGTTGATATAAGCATTGTTACAGGACAGGATGAAAAAGCAAGTGAGGAAATTAAAAAGCTAGATGGTTGTCTTCTGATTGGTAGATAGCTGTTTCTGATGGTAGATGGTTGTTTCTGATGGTAGATGGTTGTTTCTGATGGTTGTTTCTGATGGTCGACAGTTGTTTCTGATGGTTGTTTCTGATGGTAGACAGTTGTTTCTGATGGTTGTTTCTGATGGTCGACAGTTGTTTCTGATGGTAGATGGCTGTTTCTCCCTCTACATACCTTCCGTCAACTTATTTCTTATTAAATTAAAGGATTTTAAGGACGTTTCTCAAGAGAAGTTGTATCCTGATTTGTGAGACCAAATGACAGCAGGACACACAGAGAAAATATGCTCAAAAAATCCTGAGAGCAGAAGCACCGACTAAATCTAAATCTACTGGAATATTATTTTAGGATAAATATCTAAAATATCTAATAGCTGACTTCCAGAAATCCTGTGTGTCATAGACAATTCCCTGCTGGACCTCATCCATTGATTTAGTTATTTCATTTGATGGACAATTCATGATGTTATGGTCTGACCTGTTAGGTTTATATTGTTAATTTTAACTTTTTTTTTTTTAGATATATGTATATAATTTCTTATATTTATTCCAGTTAATTGGATTTTTTTTCTTACTGTCAGTTTCAGTTTTAGTCTTAGTTTTCGTTAATAATAACTCAGAATGATTTAGTTTCTGGATGGATGGACAGACGGATGGACAGACGGATGGACAAACAAATACCAGGTTCATCCTGTGGCACCGTTTAAGTCGATCCAAAGGAATTCTGGGAATGAGTGTGAAACTGGAAGAATGGCTGTACCATTCTGTAATGACAGAAACCAGTGAACTGTGGTGCGGTTCGTTTGTGGGGTGAAAGTTCTGTGACCTCCATCTGACCCAACTACAGCGAGCGTAGCGCATGTATGAGTTAGTAAAGCTTCTGAAAGCGGAGCAGTGCATTGTGGGTTGTGAGGGAGCACATAAACAAACATGGCAGAAAAAGTACCTGCGACTCAGTCAAAACTCGCTGTTCTTGTTTTCCATGCTCTTCAGCTATTTCCCTGAGGCATTAGAAAAGAGAGAGAGAGAGAGAGAGGGAGAGAAAAATCATTTGTGAAAATAAACCTGAAAACTGAAGATATTAAACAGGTGTACGCATCACAGGTGATAGCAGCTCTGTCTCCACATCTGCACAGACTTCACTGAAGCTTCATGATGACGCCAACATCCAGATCGAATTGTAGCAGGAAGTAGGTTTTGTTGCAGTTCCTTGACTGACCACTAGGTGCTGGCTTCAAAACAGCTCCAATTGTGCAGCAAATAAACGTACTTATAGTATGTGCACACGTTAAATCCCACTAATAAGGTTTGAGAAAATGTGTGTACGGGATTTAGAAGTGCAGAGAGCTGACTTTTGATGGTTTTACTTCACTGAAGACTTCTTTAAAGCCAGGATTTATATATATATATATATATATATATAAAAAAAAAAGAGAGCGAGAGAAAACATTCTGAGCACACACACACAAACATAAGACAGATTAGGAACAAAGTGGTATGCTCATATGTGGATTAGAGTGTGTATGTATGTATGAGTGCATGTGTGTGTCAGAGGTCAGCTGTCTGTGTGGACATCTGCGGGAGCAGGATGGCGACAGCTGGATCTGTGGCGGGGGTGGATGGAGGCGTTCTGGTTCTGCACCGGTAACTACGGCTTACACTGATCTCTGCTCGACATGGGCGAGGATGAGGGCGCTGCTCGCCAAGGACTCGCCGTGCTGTCAACACCCCGGTGAGCGTGCAGACGAGTCAGACTCAGGGTGAAAGTAGGAACATTAATATCAAGGAAGCAGGAAAACAAATAAAAAGGATTACACCCCTGTAATCTTCAGCCTCACCCTCCAAACACTTTAACCGTCACATCTGTCAGCTGACCAGGAAGACTAAACGATGCCTGATACAACTGCAGTTCACCATCTTAACCCTTTGATGCTCCCAAGCACATTTCTGTGTTTTGGGCCTTTTGTTTCAAGTATATTTATTTATTTATTTTGTGCATATCATTAGCTATGTTTACATGGGCAAAATTTCTGAAGCTTTTGGACTGATTAATTCTGAAACCAGTGTTTATGTGGACACTAAATCAAACAATCCATCATGACGTGCGTTTACATGCACCACGCTTTATTCCAAATAGCGGGTATGCGTTTACATCACAATGAGGCCTGAAAATGAGCGACTAAATGACCGACTGCTGCTGTGAACTGGTACCTGCCATGTTTAGGTCATTAAAGGAGCCGTTTGACACGTTTTACAGATGTTAATTATGTTTTACTTTGTTGTTCTAAACGAGGCTTACTTACTTGCTTTATGGCATTATTTTGGTTATTTCTCCACTGTTTCATGTTTAAGGTTGGAAAGCATAAGCACATCTAGACTGACCTGGCAGTTAAGAGTGTTAAAACGATGCTTTTCAATAAAGAGTTTGCAGAATATCACATTTATTTATCGGCTTTTGAAAAAAGACAGAAATTCATCTGCTTCTCTTGTCTTTAGCTCTCCGTTGCCTGAAAAAAGATAACTTCAACTGCTTTTCAGACCTGTTCATACAATCAATCGTACATCAGCTCTTCCCCACTTTCTAATATTATTCTAAGTTTAGACGTATTTAAGCCAACGCTGCCGCTCAGCTACGTCTTTCTGCCACTCAGTGGGTGTAACCACAGCGACGTCCGCTGCTGTGATGTCACGTGCACACCCTCCAGAGATGGTATGCATCGTACGGAACAATGTCAAGTCCAGTTGTCCTAAATTTCATGCCATATTCCTAAAACAACTGCAGAAGGGCGCCGGAACCAGGAGACTGTCCACAACAGTGGCAGCACCACCGGAGAGCACCAATGCCGCTCTGGCCAGCGCCGGCTGCAGTCGGCCGCGTCGCAAGACGGCCACCATGCGTCATGTCAAGTTAGTGTTTTTCTGGGTTTTTAAATAAAATTTGACAAAAATGCGTACAAATAGATGTGAAAGCTAGTCTTTCACATATACCGGGCTGCAATAATCAGACTTTAAATAATGTAATTATGACGGGTTTTTTTTAATACCATTTTTATAGCTCATTTTTGATACGTGGATATTTTTGTGTCGAGGCGACATTAAGGTAACTTTTTTGAATCTAAGGGTTAATATCAATCAAAGACAAAAGACACAACCTCTCTGACATGACCAGTTAATGCCGCATGCAGATGAGGGAGCTCTGCTTCTGCAATAAAGCTCAACTATACTGCTTTCCATCTGCTGTGGCATTTAAAAGCTGCTGATGACGGCCCCTCTGATACTGTAGACACAGAAAATCCAGCTGCTCAATTCAGCTCCACTTCCTCCTTTAATATTTAAATCCCTTCACGCACAGAAACGTCATTCAAGACCCCAACGTCCTCTCATCGATTCTTCATGCAGTATGTGAAAATTTATGAGAAGTTCTAGCGCTCTCGTTGCCTTTATCTCCTCTTCTGCACCCCACCACCACCCCCACCCAGACCTCAGAGACAGATCACGTAGGATTTATTGAGATTTCACCTGGACAGGTTCCCATCCTGTGGCAGATCAATCATCAGACGGGTGTAGTTCATGTGGAGACGTCGGTGTCTTAAACACGTCTGCAGCGCCAACGGCAGCAGGCGTCTATCAGAAACTAATATCTGTGAGTGAGTTTGATGTGCCGACGCCGTGGATCAGTGAAGACGGATAAATCTCCAAGTGGTTTGGGCTGCAAACCTCGTGGTTTTCATGTCTGCTGCACCTCAAGAGGAGACACATCGAGACAAAGAGTTGCTCGGCCGCCATTTATCACATGACCATCTTCCAGAGAGCTGCTCTGTGAGGACAGAGCTGTAAATCAGCAGAATGGTTCACGGTTGGGCTAAAGGATGGGCTCTGCCCAGCTGTTGAGGATTCAGCTGTGGCAGGAATTTAAAGTCCTCCACCGTGACCTTGAGATCATTAAATAAATACCTAAACAAGCACGCGGGTCTAAAGTGGCTGAGCTTGACGTCAGGCTCTTCGTCAGGGTGGTGGTGTTGACTGCAAGACTGCATAAATGTAACTAAAACAGTTTCTCTATGAATTACTTATTTAACTCTCAAGTATTTTCAGGGTCATACACAGCCAACAGGAAAACGGACATCAGTAAATTGACATTTATATTTATGTTTTTGAGACCTTTTTCTAAGAAAGAAAACGTTTGTGGTAAAATTCAGAATTTTGTAACATCACAAGAGATCACAATTTTTATGGAGTAAAATACTGACTTTTGCAAAAGCACAACATTTTGACAAAATTTTATCATAATATTGCTAAATTGGGAGCTTTGTATTTTTTTGTAAACATTTTTTTACAAAATTTTGGTGGTAAAAAGTTTCACATAAAATTACGACTTCATGATGTAAATTATAAATGTTGTAAAACTTAAACTTGTAAAAATCACAAGTTTAGCAAAATTGTCACTTCTTTTTATATATTTATTTTTGACTTCATATTGCGACTTTTTGTTGGAAAAAATTTACTTTTTCAAAGTTGAAATTTTTTCTTTTAACATTAAATTAAAACGTCATGTTGAAAATTTGTAAATTCCGAAACGTGCTATAAAGCAGCATATACACTTTTATTTGAAGGCGATCATACGCCCTTCAAACGCTCATAAAAATGATCGTTGCGTGGTTTCACCATGGACTCACACTTGTGCACAACCTTTAACCTCTCATTTCAGAGGTTTAATAGCTAAAGCGATGACAGCTGTTAACCACATCAACTGGAATACAGTTGTCATGTAATGAACAACCATTAATTGAGATATTTCTATTATTATACCACATGTGCTACATAAAAATTCACCTGTGCAGTTACCATAGATGTGAAATCTAGCTATGGAGATTATGTCTTTATTTTAGATCCAGCTGTAAATATGTTGGACATATTAAAGGGACACTGTGTAAGATTTTATCCCCTGCGGTGAGGTCGTATACTGCAACCATTTGATGAAATATGAGCGTGGGTACCCAGCAAGAACCCGTCACAGACCCACATTGCAACCCTGCTCCAATCCCCCATGGAGACTTGAGAGATGTGTCCGACTCATGCAAGGATGGGGCCGGACCGGGGCCAGGAAGAAGGGAGGGAAAGGAGGGACAGGGTTAGGGTTAGGGTAGAGGAAGGTGTGCCGGGCCCACGCGGGCCCAAAAGCCACAACCAGGTGTCCCAACCAGTCTTTTAATTATCAAAACAAAACAGCAAGTGCTTCTTCTAACACCTTGTATCTTTGACGAGGAAATGTTCTTTCTTGAGTCTGACATCCATTTTAGAAAAATCCGCAACCAAGAGAGGAAGAAAACCGCAAGGTAGGGGCAATGGATCGGTCGGAGCTGGATGAGAGTTTGTAGCTAACCAGTAGCGCTAGCACAAATACAAAATGCACAGCTGTATTTTCCTGGATGTTCCCTGCTGCACACGGTAATTTCAAGATGGCGGCGCATCATGGTGATCACCATTGAATACGCCAACCCAATGTATATTTAAATGGCAAATCCAAGGCCTACCAGAACACTGATCTGCTGATGGAAGTAATTACTAATTAATAAGGTCATACTTTTGAATGAAAAAGTCCATTTTTGTTAATAGACAATCTGTAATATTACACAGTGTCCCTTCAACATGAGGTAAATGGAGATGACCAACATGCTTTTGGAGTCCTAGTGGTCAGTTGAGGAACTGCAACTACATCCACCTTTGGGACTGTGTCAGACCACCAAGCTAGATCTAACCCTATAAGCTAAGTTAACACATTGGATGAGCACAAACACGAGCCTGAAGACCCCCGGCATCACAATGGTGGAAGGTTCTGATTGGACGATGCCTGCAGTTAACCTGAAATGGATTTGTGAACTGTCCGATGATTCTATTGGCTATAAAGAGTCCACGTCGATCCAGTCTGATCCACATCCATCAAGTTGTTCCTGAGATGTGGCAAAAAAAGACCCCTCAACTCAACAACAACAGTTTTCTTCTTGTACAATTGCAAATAAAAAGAAAGGACTTTAAAAAAAAAAAATGAAGCAAATTTTGTTGTAAAATGAGAAATTTTGCAATATCATATCTTTTTTTCAGAAGTGAATTTTTGTCATAAAATGTCAAATTTCACAAGAATCACAAAAACCTGTTTTTAAATTGAGAATTTCCATTTCCAACTAAAATCACATTTTTTTTTGTAAAATAACATATTTATAAATGTTGACCTTTTTCTAAAAAAAAAAAAAAGCTAATTATGCAGAACAACTTCAAATTTTGAAAAAATATTTATTGTAGTCATAGATGTCATAAAATTTTGCCTTTTTAGATTGAAATTACAAGTTTTTAGTTGGAAAATATTATATATAATATATATTTTGGCATAAAATTAGAACAATGATTACATTGTACGTTTTTGTTTCAATATAATTTCAACGTTTTGTCCTAAAATCACAAATTGATGCGATCACGATTTTCTGGCCCCAACTATCACGGTCAGCCACACTCAAATCTTGTCTTTAAACGTTCTCATGATGAAATGAAGCGGCGGGCTGGATTTTGCCTGCAGGCTCTGAGTTTGACACCTCTGATCTAGATTGATCTAGATCGTCCTCAGTCGCTGTTTTTCAGGCTGTTTCGTCACATCGCTGCTGATGTGGCATCTACAGTCCAGACAGTGTGAGCGTATCTGCCTTCAGGAATGTAATTAAATGTAAACTTCTACGCTGTTTTGTTCTCTGTAATGCACTTCTGTCTTTTGCATTCATTGCTATTTCTAAAAGGACAAGGAGCCAATTTTGGTAACACGGTTCAGTAGAGCTGGAGTTAATGAGGAAAATCAATGGATCTGCTTCTTTGCAACTATTTAAATGTAGAGGCTTCCAAACAAGTTATGCAAATTAATTTACATTCTTACAAATCCGTTACAACCCATTGATTTTTCTTTGAAAGTACCAGCTGTTTAGCAGTCATTTCATGAGCGTTTCAATTGTTTTCATTAACAGAGATATGAAAACACAATAAAAAAAAGAGACTGTACATTAACTAAGGCGTGACGAAAAGATTATTTAAGAAGTTAGATATCATAAATCACTGACTGATTAACTTGTAATTCTACGTCATTTTAAAGACAATGGAAAAACAAGAGAAAACAAGTATCTATAGACTTTGTAACAACCTGGAAGTGAACTGGGAGCCAGTAAAGAGACACCAGAACTGGGGTGATGTGTCTCAGATGAAAAAAGCTGCAACTGACCACTGATTTAACTTGTGACTCGAGTTTAAGGTCACTGTCCAGTCTTACACCCAGATTTGATGCCGTCTGTCTCAGGTTCAGAGGACCCAGATCAACCTGGGCTTTAAAGGCGTAACTGGACCCAAACAAACATGACGTCAGTCTTCTCACCATTTAATAAGTGCACGAAACTGAATAGATCCAAGTGGGAGTAAGTACAGGGAGAAGAAATGAGGCCCGAGGTAGAACCTTGTGGTACTCCACATGTGAGCGGAGCAGCAGAATACTCACTATTTACTGTCCATACATGGTGTTACAATAAATTGCGATTTTAAGCCTCTGAGGAGACTGAAAAATACTATTTCACTTTACTGATAATGTGGACAAACAGACAAAACAAGTTAATTTTAACTTTTGAAATGTACAAAAAGTGAACAAAAACAGGTTGTTTCTACAGGCATCTCCATCAGGTCGTCACCACGCCTTTGTGTAAGTCGCCTACTGAATCTTATGCACTCCACTTCGAGCGGACGCAGAAGGAGGAGAGTTCACGGCCTCTGCTTCTTACAGCTGCTGTTTGGTCATAAATATCCAGTTCTACAGAATTAGAGGCCATGAACTCTCCTCATTTTGTTCACTAAGGTTTGTCCATAGGGACCCTATGCCCCATTATCACTTAACTGGAAAGACATTTTGGAGTCTTGTCAGAGGCTTAAAATAGCAATTTATTTTGCTGGAGGTCCACTGCCTCAAGTGCAAACATTTACTTCCATTTTGCTGCAAACACATATTCCTGTCTCACTCAAAAACTGCTTCGATTTGCATCATGTTGGTCCCTACAACAGAAAACTATCATCCTTTACCATCTAGTAATGGGCCTAGGACTGATTTAACTTTGAAATGTCCCTCTACAGCTCTTGTTAATTGACTCTGGTACCAGTGATTGTGGAGTTCTTCCAACTTCTGCCTCACATTAAGCTGTCTTTTTTTTTTCTTTTTTTTTTTTTTACTCCGACAGTGCTGAAAGCATATCTGCTGCTGCGCCGCAACGCTGTAGTTATCAGATGTTTCAGTGGATCGGTTAAGAGCGCCTAAATGATCCATATAGAAACCATCAAATGGAGCTAAATCTGACATAGTTTCAGTCTGTCTTGGGCCATCTGCACTCTTAACAAATGCACAAAGATCAGACGGGGATAACAGAGATGACAGAGACACAGCTTTATTTATGAGGGTGATGTGGTTTAAATCCAGCAGATATAATCTGATTCTGCAGTGCAAAATGATCAGTCAGTATTGGCAGTAGCCCCCACAGGTCATGTGGGGTTAGTAATAATGTACATGTGTGATTCTGGCTTCATATATGGCCTAGCTTATCAAAGAGGGTTGACAATATACTCAGAGGGGATTTACCCCCCCCCCTCCACCCCCTACCCAATGCAGTAAACCTTGAAGATAAACTGAAAACTAAAGATTCTACTGGCGCTCTATAGTAATAAAACTGATCAATCAAATGTCATTTGATTTGCTTGACTGACAGCTATCCATTGGCTCTGCTGTTGGCTTTGACAGCTTTTGTCCCGCCCCTTTGCAACATGGCACCGCGCAGTTTGAGGAGAAACGGGCTTCAAAGGCTCTCTGTACAAACCTACGAGCCACATGACCAAATAGTTCTTCTAGTATTTACCGTTAATGGTTCTAGTATTTACCGTTAATGGTTCTAGTATTTACCGTTAATGGTTCTAGTATTTACTGTTAATGGTTCGCCATCGCTGTATGCTCTTTACAACAGAGCTTTAAAGCTGGACTGGTGATATTCAAGACACTACACGACCATTACAGGTCCAGATGTTTGGAAGAGATGGTTAAAATGACATAACGATGACACTTGAAGCTAATAAGTAAAGTCATTTGATGGTTCTAAAGGTGAACAAGCATTTTCTAACAATAAACATAAGAATGTTATTTTACGTCATCGGCTCACAGTGAGGCTGCTGCTGGCAGACCAGAGACTTACAAGAAAGAAAAAGTTACTAAATAATATGTAAAAAAATATTCACATGCACGGCAGAGTGGCGACCATGCTGCGCGGCACCACTACGTGATTTTTGCTGAATCAGCCAGTGAGGTGTGGTCAGGAGAGGCAGGGGGGGCAGAGCCTCACCTGTTACCTGTTCGATGGAGAAAAAAAATATAATAAACAAATAAATTATATGGTTATATTTATCCAGTGGTTTGCACTATAAACTCATTTTCCACTTTAACAATTATGATTATCAGAAATTGCTGAGTTAAAGAATAGAATAGAATGCAATAGACAACACAGTAGCAAACACGCAGGCACAAAGAAACACTCAAAAAACAAAAACACATTCAGATAAATAAAACATAAATAAAACACTGCAGCCCTTTCTGTGCAGTTCAGGACAGTTATTGCAGAGGGGATTAATGATTTCACATTTTCCGTTCAAATACATGAAGAGACGCACCGTGAGGCAGCAGCAAGCTGAGCCTCACCTTGCAGTGCTTCATCCCTCACAAACTGGTCTCTGCCATCAATGGGAGCATGTTACTGTCTCTCTGTATGTTGCCACTCAAATGTTTCAAACACTTTTAATATATGCACCCTGATTTTTCATAGTTTAGCTGATGTATATAATGTATGTGTGTAAGTTGTTTTGTGTGCTCAGCGATCTTAATACGGTAGTGAAAAGGCGCTAGGTGAGGCACAGGTTGAAGTATTAAACTTTGGTCGCTGAGACTTTTTTCTGTGATTTCGCTTTTTCACTTTTTCAATGACGTGTTCAAAAACCACCAAATATATATACATATATATGTGTGTGTGTATGGATGTATGGATATATGGATGGATAGACGGAGAAACGATGAACACTGCTGAGTTGTTCCGACTGGACAAGGTGGAGTGACTACACATGCAGTAATATGCAGTAATATGTAGTAATATGTAGTAATATGTAGTAACAGTGAATCAAAACACAGTGAGGAAAGTGATAACGGTAAAGTGAAAAACTGAAATAACTGACATGATAATGGTGGTAATAGGATCTGACAGTCATATAGGCGGTTTCTACTGATAAAAACAAAACAAAAAATAATTAAAAACTGCATCGGTATAAAACAGATATTATGACAATAGTTTTTTTTTTGTTTGTTTTTCCAATCTAACACACCATGAGCATGCTAACTTGCTAATAGCATAGCATGGCATAGCATGCTCATCACACTGATGAGCATGAAAGAGGGATGAACCAAAACTGTCTGTTGTGTGGAGATTCTTCAGAGTTTCAGAAAGTGATAAAGTCCCTGTTCACATTTTTTTTATTAAAAAAAAAAGGTAATTAGAGGAGGGGTCAAAACCACTCCTTCACCACCACTAAATTAATTTAATTACTGCTAAGAGCTGTCATCCGGGGCAGAACAGGCAACTTGTGAAGAAGAGAACACAAGAGTAGATTATATGGGTATAGGTATCTTCAAAAATATTTTTTCAAATGCTGGCACATCGTATGGGTTCTTTCACACTTATAGACTATATTCTGCTTGTAATAAACTTCAGTTATTTTCCCACTTGATGCAGAAAAAGGTGTGGGGGTTAGCAGCAAATACTGTTATGGCAGAAGAAATAGTGTGGAAATAAAATGGCAGATAAACAGTCAAACCCATCAAACAATAGAGCACAATATTAGAAAAGTGAGCTGAATAATAATATGGAGAAATGTCAACAATGGAGTATAATTCAGGCAAACTTCAGTATCAGATGTGTATTATAATGAGCTCAGACTCTCATCTGTAAGTGTCAGTGCCTGCAGATGGTTCAATTCACCTTATCAACAGTTTTAAATTTGTAGAAGCAGATTATGTGTATGGGCTGAACATGCAGATGTGTATTGTTTACCTGCCCACGTTATCAAAATATTCAGCTGTCAGCGGTGAAAAATGGGGGAACAAATAATGTCTGATAAAGTCCCTGCAGTCATTCTGAGTCAATCGTGCCTCTACTTGACTTGACTGGCAGCTGATTCTGGAAAGAAGCAGCCACTAGGGGGGGATGAGCATGTCGTAAATGTTTGGAGGGGTTCAGACTATCGGTGACTGCTGTTTTACAATCACTTACCTGCTTACATCTCTCAGAAGAACCAACACCTTTTCCAACAATGAACAACAAAAAAAACGAAAAAAAAAAAAAAACAGTACCGTAAAGAGTATGTTTTACACGAGTCATGTTTTCTCTTCCGTTGCTACACGATCGTAACCGTATGTAATCATACTCTGATCATTATTTAAAGGTCCCATAAACTGAATTGATTGGCTGATTAAATTTGTTTTCTGATTTTCGTAAATACGGGACGCAATGTTGTTTTTAAAGAAAATTGTCTATGTGCATTTTTACCCACCCTCTCAAATCTCTATGATTCTATCATAATGTTTAAGAAGGGTACGCTCTGATTGGCTGTTGTGATGAATGAGCTGTGCACTTATTGGTTGGTTTACCGTGAATCTACACTCGCAGAAGGTATCAGATTTTGTCCTGATATGGAGCATTTCATGATTATATGACTGACTGTACGAGAGCAACCCAGCTCAAATAAACTCAGTTCAAAGCTGTTGAACGAGGATGACAGTGGCAGCTACATTTGTAGTTACTGCTAAATGCAACAGCTATTCCTCCGCCTCAGCTGATGCCCATAGCAATCCTAGAAGTTCAGAGAAAACACTGGACTCACCAACACTCGCCACAATTCAGTCGCGGATAAAATCCAGTCTTCTAGACATCCAGTGTTCAATGATCCAAACTTAGCAGAGCCAGACTTCATCGTCAGCTGTTCCTGGAGCCAGATGGCGGAGGTTGGTAGGGGGACAGGAGCTGCAACAGATACCAACCAGGTGTCGAAAGTATCAAACACATGCTGTGATAAAGAGAAGACACGAGTCCAGGTCCAAGTCAGTCCAGGAAGCTGCAGAAAGAGTTTCAACTTCACCAGTGGCCACTGCATCTTCTGTGGAGGTGCTTTTATCATGGAAGTGGAGCGGAGGTCTGGAAGGTGAATGAGAATCCTAAAAAGAAACAGGGGCAGCGTTTTACCTCCACTGTAATGGGCCTTACTTATATCCTTTTTTAAAATTTTAATTTAATTTTTGATTCACTAGTCAGCGTATTGTCTGATGTGCAAATGTTGATATTTATGGACTGGAGTTTACAGGTCGCAGTTGTGAAGCTGATAGCTCCTCCTTTGTGTGTGAGCTACTGACTGAAGTCTTCTTGAAACATTCCAAGGTTGGAGAAACAGTCTGGAGTAAAGAAAAATACAAGTTTTTCCCTGAAGACAAACTGATTTTCCCTCTTCTACAAGTTAAGTGATCATCAGATGGAGCTCTGAATTTCCAGAGTCCAGCAGAAAGTGGTCTGGTCTTTGTTAATGATGGAGGAAGGTCCAAATGAGTTAAGTGTATTGAAACACGCAGGTTTTCATGTATGATCATGTTTCAGCTGAATAGTTAAGTGAAATATACATTTGAAGGAGGTGACAATGGGCTTTGAGGTTCACTGTTCTATTTGACATGTTATACTGTTGTTATTTGACTATGCCAAGGTAAAAGCAGATTTAAACTTTATGCGACCTTTAACATTTTAAACATAAACTCAGCAAACAACATGGTGCTGCACAGTTCGAGGAATAATTAATAAATAATAATTTAAATAATAATTTAAAGTGTCTCTGTACAAATATATGGGTGTCGTGATCAGATCAAGTCCATCAAGTATTTTAAAGTCTAATGGTCTAGACTGGACCAACTGGGTTTGCCCCAGATTCTGGTGCAACCATCACAGATGGAGGGCACTGGTTATGGTGGTTGCAAACCTTCCTTCGCTGATCCTCCTGTGGACTCATCAGTTGGCTCGTTGATTCCAATCTTTATCGTCCCTCATAAAAAAAGATTTTCTATTTCAATTAATCTCACTCAAAAGTGACCGTTGGATGTCGAGAATAGTTGTCTTGTGTTCTCCTTGCATTGTGTGCTTGTTTATTGATTTTTTTTCAAGTAGATTTCAATAGATTAAAGTACACATTGAACACACACCTTAGAATAGCCTTCCAGGTTTTAATAATGTTTTGGACAGGTCTTAAAACCTCTCAGGCCCCGCGCGGACGTGGGCGTCCTCACTTTCGTCCCTACTGCTTATAGGCTCTCACACACGTATAACGTCATCAAAGCACGCCATTATTTGGTCTCCTTGGATTCCTTAGACTCTCCTCTAATAATCATAAAATTTATGTCTTATATATTTCGGGCAAGAGCAGCTTAAAGACACAGAGTGAAAAATCGAGACAACTGGGGAAAAGTTATATTTTTACGATTTTCGACCGGAAAAGCTGCCGGATATGACGCAGCTTTATGATCGATGGAAAGCACAGACTTCCCGGTTTCCTTAAAGGTAAAAGTCTCAGTCTAAACTCATTTTATTGCTCTGCGTAAATGCTGCGCTCCCGGTGCGCTCCCCCTCCCTCACCTGTGCGTAACAGCTGA
>JBAMYA010000023.1:694444-706532 GCA_037176975.1 Arrhamphus sclerolepis | reverse complement strand
AGTTACATTACTCTGTCTCTGAATCACCTAGAGTGTTTCTGACAGTTTCACAAGAAACTACAGAGAGTTTTCTTTCTAGGAAGACTTCATTCATCCATGTAGTGCAAGCGGTTTAGAAGTTACAGTCATTTTAATTTGGGTATGTCATTTTAGGTGTTTTTGCTACAAAATAGTGGTGGTGCCCAAGAGGTTAATCTAATTTTAGTATTTTGGGTTTACCCTTCTGAAACAGATGGACATCAGTTAGGTTGGGGTTAAATGCAGTATCTTGCTCAGGCTGAAGCATTCATAACTGCAGTACTTACTATACGTGGTTTTCTATTCTTATTTTTACTCTTGGTAAAATCATACAATTTTGTGATGAGAGCTTTTAAATTTGAGGCATGAACATTACAGATATGATTTCTCTTTGTATTCAATGTTTACACTGAACACCACAGTCATCAAAGTCTCATTATGCAGCTGAATTATAGGTAGGATTTGTAGATTTTATTAGGGGTCCCCACAACTCGGCTGTTTGTCCTCAGCTAAATCCTCCTAAACCCTTCCTGTCAGAGTCAGGCTTCAGCCTGACGCCGGTCATCAGACGTCACTGCAGACATCTGTTAGTTCTGGAGATTTTTACACAGAATAAGGTTCAGGTACATCCTCCTGGATTATCGTGACACACAGTCTATCCGACTGTTCACGCTGTAGTTTGAGTCAGGAAAAGAGACAGGTTGTTGCTGGCGTCACAACGCTGCTGCAGACGGGAGTCGGTGTGAGTCATGGCGGTGAAACCGATTACTACCCAAACCCTGCATGCACGGCCCATTTAAACTAAGCTTCTTATTAAATTATAATTAATTATTGGAATTATGCAACAACAAACATATTGTAGATCAAATGTTAATGTTGAGATTCTTCCAGATACAAAATGTGCCTACGTGTTGCAACAAATAAGTTGATGCTTAGTGTTGTATTTTTATATTTTCATTTTTGGTGATTTATGAAGCCATTTCCAATTTGTGTTTGTACCACATGATTAAAAAAAAAGATCTTAATGAAAGGAATAGAGAGCCACAGTGCAGGAAGAAAACTCCTAACACACATCCATATATTCTATTATCACTTCACTCTGTTTCACAGTCGTCAGGAACATAAGACCACTGGGGCTGCTCTCCTCGTTGGAAATGAAAGCTGAGTGAGGATAATTGTGTGAATGTCATTTTCAGCAGCCTGAAGCACAGGAGCATAAACCTGGAACATTTCCACAGACTTCCAAGAGTTGGAGGACGCAAATGTGCACTTGAACTGTTTCATCATCTTGTTCTCTACACTGAGCTTTCATAGTCGTTCTTTTGATCGTCCTATACCCGTAAGATTCATAAATAATAGAGGAAATAACATTCAGGAGTCAAAATACCTCTAGATTACTGATATTTTAGCAAATGCAGATGGACAACCAAAACAAATATAAATGGAAGGAGTGGTCTTTGGAGCTTAATAGTAACAACACCCTCCATGGATGACAATTTACCATGAACTGTAAATACTGGACCAACTATCTGGCCGTGACCCTCAGATTTCTACAGAGAGACTTTTAAGCCCATTTTTCCTCGAACTACACAGGGCCATGTTGCAAAGAGGCAGGACAAAGCTGTCAAAGTCAATGGCTAGCTGTCAGTCAAGCACCTCAGATGACATCCTGGCATCTGATTGAACAGCTTCTTTGGTTAATATAAATTTATCTATTTATTCATTTAGCAGACGTTTTTATCCAAAGCGACTGACAATTAAAAAGCACAAAACAAGCTGTGATACAAATTAAGACCAGTGTAAATGAAAATACTACCTAATACAAGTGCAAATACCAACAACCAGTTTGAGCTATGGAGAGAGAGCGATGAGGGGAAATAACAGGACAGAAGTAACAATATGATAGTGAGAAGAGAGAGGTGCTATGAGGAAAGCAAGTGCTCTCGGAAGAGCTGAGTCTTCAAGAGCTTTTTGAAAGAAGAGAGTGACACCTCCGCTCTGACAGTGCTTGGAAGGTTGTTCCACCAGTGAGAGATAAGATATGAAAATAGTCTAGTACTGGTGTGGCTGTACGGCCAGCTTTGCCAGATGACACTCGGGTGGTCAGCATAAGTGACATGAACTTAATGCAGGCAGCTAAAGGTAGCCAGCAGAGCTTCATAACCAGTGGGATGACATGGACCTGCTTTGGTTGGTTGAAGACCAGACGTATCGCCTCATTCTGGACCATCTGGGGAGCTGTTTCACCACATACACTGGCACACCCATTAAAAGGGCATTGCAAATGTTAATGTGGGTGATCACCATGGCTTTTATCTTTGTGGCATGCTGGGTTACGAATGGCCTGATCTTTCTGATACTGAAAAAGGTAGCGTGGCACAACCAGGTGATTGAGGCTACCTGATTAGAAAACATCAATTTTGAATAACTTTAGTAGGCGGAAGAGACAGGTGTCTATTTTCATGTCAGTGTTGTGATGAATGGATTATTTAGCTGGAGCAGTGGCCCCAGAACCAATCCTTGGGGGACCCCAGTGGAGAGGTGATGAGGAACTGAAAGCTGACAATGCCATGACACCCTGAAAGAACACCCTGATCAGCAGGATTCAAACCAGGAAAGCCAGTGCCAGTGCCAGTGATCCCCATGCCAGAGAGAATGGAGAAAAGGATGCCACGGTTGATAAGCAAAATGAGAACTGAAGACTGAGCAGCTGCTGGAGCCGTTTTGAGGCAGGGTAGTTTAACAGGGTAGTTTCTGTGGAGTGGCCACTTCTGAAACTAGACGGGTTCATCGATCTGCTTCAAAACCACTCTTCCAATGGCTTTGGACAGGAATGCGAGAAAAGAGACTGGGCAATATTTCCCATTTAAGTGGGATTGAGAGAGGCTTTCTTCAGTGGTGGTGTTACTTGGGCCATTTTGAATGTGGATGGAAAGGTATTGGTAGAAAGAGAGGAGTTGATCATCTGCGTCATCGCTGAGGTGATGGTGGGAGCTATTGTCTGTAGGGGGCTGGTTGGGATGGGGTCCAGTGGGCATGTAGTAGGGCGGCTACGTCTTAGGAATTTGGATACCTCACTCAGTAAGAGGGACAAATATGGAGAAGGAGGGAGAGAGAGGCTGAGAGCATGCGGTCGGACGTCTACACCTTAGACTCTGATAGTCACTGATAGCTGCAACTTTTTCTGTGAAGAATGAGGCAAAGTTATCAGCTGTGAGGTTAGTAGCAGAAGGAGGGGGAGGGGGAGGTGGGGTAAGCAGTGTTTTGAAAGTAGGAGAAGGAGTTTGCATAAATCTGTGGCACTGTTGATCTTGTTTTTGTAAAATGACTTCTTTGCAGCAGTGATGGAGGAGGAGACCAGTAAAGACTGGTAGCTCTCAACATCTTCGGATGCACTGGATTCGCCGTTTTCGCTCTGCTGCTCTAAGATTGGTACGCAGTGTTCTGAGGGTGTCGTCCAGCCAGGGATGTGGGTGGACAGACCGAGCAGGTCTGGTTGACAGAGGACACAGACATTCGAGGGATGATCTCAGAGAAGAGAAAATTGTGTTGGTAGCATCATCAACCTCTAGAGAGGATAAAGAGCTGAAAGTAGGGAGAGTGGAGGAGACCAGGGTTGAGAAGTACAGGGATGAAGATCGTTTGCAGAGATTGCAACAGAAGGAGACCGCGGGGGAAGGAGCAGGAAGGTGCTCAATGAGTCTGACACTGAACTGAATGAAATAGTGGTCTGAGAGATGCAGAGCGGTACCTGTAAGGGTGGTGGTAGAGCAGCTCCGAGCCAGAATGAGATTGAACTCTTTTCCATCTCTGTGAATAGAAGTAGTGGGGATTCATGGTAGGTCCAGAGACCTAATCAGGGACAAGGATTTGGCTGAGCTGGGGTTGTCTAGATGGAAGTTGGTGGATGACGTTGCCCTGCCGGCCTGGTGGACAGTAGATAAAGATCACATAGACCTTAACCAGAGCGGTCACCAGGATGGCATGATATTCAAAAGAGACATACTTGAGTGAGGGGGACAGTGGACTGAATGTCCATGATTTAGAAATGAACAGACCAGTCCCACCACATAGTATGGGAAAAAGTGTAGTTGGCATTAGGTTTGATCCAAGTCTCAGCGAGAGCAAGGATGTCTAAACGGAGGTGATGAGTGTAAGCAGAGTTAAAATCAGCTTTGTTAACTGCTGATTGACAGTTCCACGGACCAACAGAGAGGCAGCATGTGTGAGAGGTTGTTGTTTGAGTGTCCGGAGATTTGTGAGATTACGTCATCTCGTAATTTTCCTTTTGAAATGTCCTTTAAAGCTGATAACAGGGATCAACTCTGTACACAAAGTTTGAGCAATGGCTGCTGGCCCCCATGATGGCCGGCAGGGGGAGCCAGTGCCACAGACGGTGGACTGCTGGAACACCTCAAAGGGAGAGCACACGGGGCGTGGGCATTGGATGTAAACGTTCATGCAACCTGCACCATGTACTTAATGTTTGAAATCAGCAAACGGCTACCCAACCTGTTTAAGTGAAGACCATCACTCTGAAAAAAGGATGGGCAGTTCCAGCATTCATTTAAATTGTCAATATAAACAAGGCCTTCAGATCTGCATGCACGCTGAAGCCAGGAGTTGAGGGAACGGAGCCTACTGAATATGTCAGCTCCACACCCAAAGGTTGGGAGGGAGCCGCTAGTAAAATAGACCTGTCGCATGTGTTCAGGAGATGAAATAAGTTCATAAAATCCTTCTTGAGTAGTTCTGGTTGGCCGTGGATCAAGTCATTGGTCCCAACATGCCGAACAATCCATGTTATGGTGGACGGGGGTGAGCTCATCACTTCAGGAAGTTTATCAATGATTATTGGGAGGCTCCAGAAATGCATTGAGTTATGGCATTTAAAATATCAGATGTTCCTCGTGATTAAGTCACCAATAATAAGTGTGGTTGGCGGAAAAAGAGGTTGAGGAGGTGAAGAACTCTCCTCCGAAGTTGCTTGAACTAGTTTCGGACTATTGTCGTCCCCGCCAATACTCCGAAACTCTGATGATTGGTAGAGCGACAGAGAACAACGAGCTTAAGCTGGTGACGGTGTAGGGGAGGCTTCGCTGAAGAATCCCCCCGTACAGCTGTCATGGATGGAATATGTAACCACATGTGGAAATTATTATTTTTGTACCAGGCTTTAAATATGTTAAATTCCACTGCAAAGTTATCACTTTTAACATGGGGTCAATGGGGATTTGCTCTGCTTTGGAGCCAGCTCCTAGTGGTCAGTGGAGGAGCTGCAGCAACATGTACTTCCTGGATGAGCTCTCCTTGTCGCCGCTTGGTATGCTAGCCAAAGTACAAAATAAAACTTCCTAATAACTCCCAAAACTACAATGCTTCGACCAGTGGTTTCAAAGAATTTCAACCTGGGCCGCATCATCACCATGGTTACCATTAAAGGGGTGGTTGTTATTTATTTTCTCAACCAGTGATGAAAATTTCCAAATTTTTTTTTGTTGTAAAATGGCAAATGTTGCGTCTTGAGTATTTTCTTGTAAAATCACTTTTTGTAAAGTTTGTAAAGCTAATTTTGCCGTACAATTTAATATTTTTAAAAATCAAGACTTTTTTTCTTTCGAACAACCAATGACTTTTTATCGTACAATCACAAATGTCATAAAATTGTGACTTAACTTTTGACATAAAATTACAATTGCAATTCAACTTTTTGTCTTAAAATCACAAATTTAATTTAACAAAAATCATGAGCTTTGTCAAAAATGAAATATTTTGCGAACATTTACTAAATCCTGACTTTTTGGCATAAACCGGCTGCTCTTTTCTGTTATTCCACTTTTTGATGTCAGTACTGAATCAAACGTGCAGCCGCGTTGAAATTTCCTCAGAAATGTTCAAGTTAGAAGTGTAAGATTGTTTTTGACCACACCAGATAAAACGAAGGCCTCCAGTTTGACACTTGTGGTTTCGACTGTTCAGACCTAGAATCAGTCATCACTTGTGACCCATTTCCACCAAACTCTACGGGGTAGTTCGGTACAGTACCGAACCACTCTGGTCTCTGGCACCATTCTGTTGCGGTTTGGTCCACTGGAGGTAGAAACACAGCAACTAACCGCTAACCTCTGCAGACAGGTCAACAAAGGACCATCTGTTCTGTGCGACTAGAAGATAAACAAGAAGTCTTATCTCAAACAAAGCTCAGCTTCTTCCTGCCAAGAAAGAAAAAAACGCGGTGCGCTGGATGTCCTTCGCTGTTGTCCTTTCTTAAATGAGTCGTGCAGATTTTAGATCAGGGACCACAAACTGTACAGTACTGAACCAAACTGAGCAGTGCTGGCTGGAGACGGTAACCTCTACATGTGGCACAGTTCAGAACTAAATGCTGACAAATTCACGTTTGATGATGCTTTAAATTCTGCAGGGATTAATCTGAATATTTTCTTATTTAGAAAGGGGCCAGTGATTAGATTATTGCTTACCATGCGGCCTATGTTCTCCACTTCATGCATGTACCTGTTACACCTGTTTCAGATTAAACACACGCAGGATCTGAGCCTTTTTCATTAAAAAAACAAACACAAAACAAAACAAACAAGATGAAACCTCAACTGCCACTTCTGCCAAACCTGAAATGTCATTGAAGCAGTGTGCGAGATGTAGAACCTGTTAGATTTAAAAATAAGACAGCAGCTACCTGGAGAATTACATGTAGGACATAACTTGAACAGCCTCCCACGCATGTGTGATGTCTCTTATTTGGATTTCAGGATTGGACATGACGGGAAAAACAATCCCCTGATAAGTATTCTGGAGACGCAGGGGCCGACAATGCCCTGTTCCTTTACAGTCCACACGTCTGTTTGCTGTAATGCTTCCTAGCTGACTTCTTTCAGCCCACACATGAAGCAGAACGCAGAACTGCAGCAGACAGCTACATTCTCCTGATAAGTTTTTTTAACACTACAATCAAGCTGCAGGCCATGACGCCTGGTAGGGATTACCGAGGGATTACAATATACTCACCCCACTGGGATGCCATCAAATGGTGGATCAGATCTGTGTGACAGGGGACAAGTGTGCAGAAGTCCCTGAGGGGCCACGAACACAACTGTGACCGATTTGACAAAGAGTCTAAGTATGTCTGACAGCTCCACATAAACCGCTGTCTGGTTACAAGGAACCGTCAACCATTGTCACAGGGTTTGACGTCACCATTTATTTATTCATTTTTATTATTTCAAAATGTTTCTTAAAAAACAAAAACTAAATGAACGTAATCTTCTATTATTTTATTTATTTAATTATTTATTTAAAATTTATTTCAATCTTTTTATAAAAAACATGTATTTTGAAATTAATTTTAATTAAAAAAACAACAAAACCCTAAAAAAAACATTATTTTAATTAAAAAAAAGTCCAGAATCATTATCCTAAATAAATAAATAAAAATATGGAACACATTTTAAAGACAGAACGCTATCCTCTGTTTTTATTTATTTATTTTAATTTAAAAAAAAATCTATTTCTCTATTTCTTTTTATTTGTTAAAATGTATTAAATTTTTTAATAAAAACAAAACAAAAAACATTTTTAAAATTGATTTTAATTAAAAACAAATCATCACCCTCCATTTCTTTATTTTAATTAAAAACCAAAAAACCAAAGGAAATCATCATCCTATATATACGTATATACAGTATATATCTATATGTACATATATATGTGAGTGTATATACATATATGTATATACACACGCACAGACACAATAGAAAAAAAAGAACATTTTTTTCTTTAAATAACTTTATCCTCTATTACATTATAGTGTAAAGTAAAACAAATTCATGGTCACTGATTGAGGTTTGATGGAACTGGAATTCGAGCCTCCCAAAGAAGTGGTTTGCTAAAACAAAGAAAGCAAAACTGGAGTATTAATTTCTCTCGTTGATGATCTGTTGTCAAGATTTTTATTTAATTTATTTTAAATGCGAGTGTAGAAATCTCAATAATGGATGTTGATCAACCATCACGGTGAACATCATGCATGAAGAGCTTTGCTAGATTACGCCTGAGTGCCTTGGACTGCTGACAAAATTAAGTAACAGCATCAAAAGTAATGTCACGAGAGAACAATTTAAAATCCTCTTGTTCTCCATTTGTTGCATTAAACACTGGACACCATCTGCTGGATTGGACCGCAGAGTACAACAACAGCAGGGTGGCATCTGCCGCCCTAAGACGCAACAGCCTGGCCGTGGCCCCGTGTTGCACCATCTAAAAATACCACTTTGGGCTCCGTTAATGGGCTCTTACACTGCTTTAGTTACGACAAACAGAGCATGAAACTGAGGAGAATAGAAAGTAAAAGGTCTCGGGTTTCCCACTCAACATTAATGACCTGGTATATTAACAGCTGACCAAATATATTTAGCTACTAAATACATTTTTACAATTGAAAATAGATATTGAGAAACTAGCTCCAAATGTAAGTGCAGCTAATTGATAAAGTAGAGCTAACATTTTAAAAGGAGACAAAAGTTATTCCACACATCTGACATATATACCACATCTGCCCACCTCACCTGTGGGCTGGATCGTTTTATGCAGCCTCAGTGAGATCTTGGACGTTATGATTTACAACAAAAGTTGGGAATTTTATCAAAATGAAACTGACTTTTTATGAAAAGTTGTGACATTGCCATATTTGTCATTTTACACACAAATATGGTCTTTTTAGAACATCAAGTCATTATTTTAAATGAAAAAGTTTCAATTTTGTCCAAGTTGATCATTTACAACAAAATGAATTAAGTAAAAAAAAAAGGTCATTGAGCAAAATGTACGATTTTACAACAAAGAGTTGAGTTAAAGTGATACAAAATGTACTATTTATGACAGTCAGGCGTAATTTTATGTAAATGAAGAAGAAAAAAATTCAGATTTTTTTTTTCTACGGACAAAAAATTTTTAATGTATGTGCACACATAAATAAAGTACACGTGTATATATGTAAATATATATAAAGCAACTCTAGGAATGTCGGCAAGATTTGCGCTGTTAAATAACACTTTCTGCATTGATTATCATTTATCCAATGTGATTAGTCTCAGAAGGCCCTTTGGGGGCCACCATGATGCTGATGTGGCCTCCCGGTGTAAATGACTTTGACCCCCTCTGCTCTACACTGACCCCTCCTCTCCACTCTGACTCCTCCTCCAGGCAGTAGGTGACTGAGATGGGCATTCGTCTAGGCTGCTGGAGCGACTCCCCCTGGTGGCTGCCGCCGCCACCGCCACTGCTGCTTCTGCTCCTCTGCGCCATCCCCTGCTGCTCGGGCCGGCCCTTTGGGATCCCCACGCCCTCTGTCAACGTGGCGGTGGTGTTCAGCGGCCCGGCCTACCAGACGGAGATTAAGGGGCGCCTGAGCCGTGAGAACTTCATGGACCTGCCCCTGGAAGTGAACCCCATCACTGTGCTGGTCAACAACACCAACCCACGGGCGCTGCTCACCCGCATCTGCGACACCCTGTCCACCAACCGCGTCCATGGCGTGGTGTTTGAGGACAATGTGGGCTCTGAAGCCGTGGCGCAGATCTTGGACTTTATCTCCACTCAGACGGCTGTGCCGATTGTGGGCATCAGTGGAGGTTCTGCCGTCGTCCTGCCATACAAGGTCAGCTGGGGACAGGAATAAGGATGGGATTGGGCAAGCATGAGTTCATCATTTTTAGCACAGTTCATATTTGTTATAAATGCTTGTAGCAAATTAATTTCAGTCGTGATTCTTTACCTGCAGTTATTTATTTAAATGGAAGCAGTTTTATAATGAAGATGAAGCCCACACGTTCATCATTGGAGCTGTACATCAGCTTTATTGAGCTTTAGACAGAAGGTATAACTCATTTTAAAATGACTAGATATCAAACTCAAGGCTCACGGGCCAAATCTGGCCCACCATATCATTTTATGTGCCCCCCTGAGGTCTAGAAGGGTTTATCATTGTCCTAAAATAAAAGTGTTTTCTGCTTCATTGTGAAACATAATTTTGCTCTTTTGCAAAAGTCAATATTTTACAACAAAAAAATTCCAATTTTAGGTAAAAAGTTTGATTTCTATTACTTATGACAAAGTTGCGATCTTGAAAAAACAAAAAAACGGACAAAAGGATTTTCAGGGTACATCACACCACATCTTTCTCCAGCTTATCTGGGGTCGGGTCTCGGGGCCTAAGAAGGGAGGCCCAGACCTCCCTCTCCCCGGCCACTTCTCCCAGCTCAGCCGGAGGGATCCCAAGGCGTTTCTGGGACAGCTGAGAGACATAGTCCCTCCAGCGTGTCCTGGGTCTTCCCCGGAGTCTCCTCCCAGTTGGACGTGTCTGGAACACCTCACCTCACGCATCCTAACTAGATGCCCAAGTCACCTCATCTGGCTCCTCTCGATGCGGAGGACCTGCGGTTCGACTCCGAGCCCCTCCCTGATGACCGAGCTTCTCACCCTATGGGAGAGCCCGGCCACCCTGTGGAGGAAACTCATTTGTACTCGTGAGCTCGTTCCTTTGGTCACCACCCACAGCTGGTGACCACAAGTAGGAACGTAGATCAACCGGTAAATCGAGAGCTTCACCTTCTGACTCAGCTCCTCCTTGCAGTGTCCACATCACTGCAGACACTGTCCCAACGCCGTCAACTTCTCACTCCATCCTTCCCTCACTCGTGAACAAGACCCTGAGATACTTGAACTCCTCCACTTGGAGCAGGACCTCATCCCTGACCTGTAGAGGACATTTCACCCTTTTCTAGCTGAGGACCATGGTCTTGGATTTGGAGGTGCTGATTCTCATCCCAGCTGCTTCACACTCGGCTGTGAATCGTTCCAGAGAGCTGGAAGTCCCGACTTGATGAAGCCAACAGAACCAGCCTGTACAAGGGAGTCCGGCACCCCATACTCCTGAAGCACCCCCCACAGAAGTCCCTGGGGATCACGGTCGAATACCTTTCCCAAAGCACATGTAGACTGGTTGGGTGAACTCCCTTGACCCCTCCAAGACTCTAAAGGTCCATCGTCCCCCACCATCTGAGCCAACTCACCACCAGGTGGTGATCAGCTGACAGCTCCATCCCTCTCTTCACCGAGAGGTGACGTTCCACGTCCCTAGAGTTGGCTTCTGTAGCCGAGGATCGGACCACCAGGGTCCCCGCTTCTGGCCGCTGCCCGGCTCACTTTGCACCCCTCCCCTATGGCCCCTCCCGCAGGTGGTGAGTCCCCGGGAAGGGGGGGCCCATGTAAAAGGTCATAATGGTGCAAGATTTGCAATTGTGCAACAACAGAAGTTGATCAAAAGCTAAACAAAATTTGCAGTTTACGAGATGATTTACGAAATGACAAAATTTTATTGTTTAGAAAAACAAAGTAAGCTTTTCATAATTTCAGATTTTATTTTTGATTTTATTTTGTTTAAACCAGGAAAAAATTTTATTTAAAGCAAAAGTTTTTACAAAAAATAAAAAGACTGCAATTTTACAACCCTGAATTCTAATTTTTAGTCAATATTGGAAACCAAAAAAAATGATGATCTCACAAAATTTTACAACAAACTTGTTGCGAGAGATTGTCTGTCTGTCAGGAGCTGGTTTATTGCTTTTTGCTGAATATCAAATATCAGACATGACATCATCCAGAAATTGGTTCCCCTTTGTTTAAAAGGCTGCACATAGATTACGAAAAAAAACAACCTAAAAGCCAAACTTTCCTTTTTAAAGTGCATTAACAACAACAGCAACAAATAAAAATGATTCATCCAAAAATAAACTGATGTCATCCATCATCAGTGTCATCAAAGACAAACAACAGATTATACAAGGAGACCGAGAACGGATCCCTGAGACAGAACCTCACCTGGTGAAAGCAGACTGATTGATTGGTCAGTTAACAGTTACTTTTTTAACCAATGTCTGAACTTCTAACTGGAAGCTGGAATATCTGAGGCGGAGAGAAGCCGCTTTAAGGTGGAATAACTGAGGTGGAGAGCAGCCGCTTTAAGGTGGAATAACTGAGGTGGAGAGCAGCCGCT
>JBAMYA010000023.1:653769-689210 GCA_037176975.1 Arrhamphus sclerolepis | reverse complement strand
TCAAAATTACCAGAAACCTTTTATAACTGAACCCTGAATGCAGTGGTGTGTGTGTGTGTGTGTGTGTTTGTATGTGTAATATATAGTAGTATGTAGTATATAGATGTACACAGAAACAAGTCCAGACTAACCAGTATATAAGAAATAGGCAAGTTATCGAGTGCTGCTACAGACGCACGAGATTGAGGCAATAACGCTGACAGATTTGTTGTGTGACATTGAGGCGAAGAGGAAAAGGAGCAGATTTATATGATCTTGCAAAGCTCCTGCGTGACTGACCTGCATAAGATCCCTGCGCCCAGAGTGGATGTACGCTGCCGGCCAGCCTCCAGAGCAGACTAATCCATCTTAGTCCACAGCAGCTTCGCACACTGAGGAGAAACCAATTCATGTGAAAGATGCCCAATTATGCAAATGTTACTCAGAGTCATGAGATAGCAGGCTTTTTTTTTCTTAAAGGAAAAATATTTGACTTACTGAATTAAAAATGAAAGAACAGACATGTAATTAATTTCATTTATGGTGTAGTTGTACTTTAACACCAGTTCTAATCTGATAAAAGAAGATGCTCTCATGCGTGAAAGACTAATTGCATAGCTTTTTAACGGGATGGAGGAAAAAATTTAAGGAAGCACGAAGCACGGAGAGGCACAGAGTCGTGGATTTATCCTCAAGATGCTCGCATCAGAGGACGGCTGAGCGTCTCTCAAGGACAACAGGGAGACAGAAAGAATGAGATCACAGGCCTCCGCCGGTCTCACGACACCTGAACCCTCCGTTTTCTGAACTCTGAGGGCTCGCTGCTCAGGATAGAGCGGTTCCTCCCCAGAGGAGGAGAGGTCGGGGGGAGGGGGGCTGCCAGCCCGTCAGCCTGAAGGAGCGATTACACCGAAAACAGTCAGAACTTTCATTGCCACTAATTTGAGAGACGTAATGGGGCTGTTCTGAATCCATTCATCCCCTGACTGACGAGACAAGATTATTTCATTCATTATTGACTCATATTTTTGCTTCTATTGCGACTAAGACATGTTATAAAGTAACATAATTAAAGAATTTACTAACGTCTTTTAATCTATCAAACCTTTTTACTATCTCAAGATTTCTGGAAATTTACATTTCAACAATGTATTCAATGTTGGTTTACATCAGGGATGTTAGACTATTTCATCCTGAGCCACATCATCACCATGGTTATCGTTAAAGGGCCACATCATCACCATGGTTACCGTTAAAGGGCCACATCGTCACCATGGTTACAGTTAAGGAATCACATCATCACCATGGTTACCGTTAAAGGGCCACATCATCACCATGGTTACTTTAAAGGGCCACATCATCACCATGGTTACCGTTAAAGGACCACATCATCACCATGATTACCGTTAAAGGGCCACATCATCATCATGGTTACCGTTAAAGGGCCACATCATCACCATGGTAACTTTAAAGGGCTCCATCCTCACCATGGTTACTGTAAAAGGGCCACATCATCACCACGGTGACTGTTAAAAGGCTGATTATTCTTTACTTGCCCAACCTGCTGTGTTGTCAGATTTCCCACCAGCTCCTGGATTTGGTTGTAAATAAATAAAAATTAGAGATGTTTTCCAAGTAAACTTCACATTTCACAAAAATTGTGACCTTTGTCATAAAACTGGGTCTTTTGTACAAATATTGCAAATGTTTCTCAAATGATTTCAAATTTGATTAATTAAATAAAAGCATATTTTCTTGTAAAATCATGAATTTTGCAAGACTGAGACCTTTTACCCCAACAATGAAGACTTTCACAAATGTCACAAAACTTTTTGGACTTAAAATTACTCTCCTTTTTATTTTACATTTTGTCATAAAATTACAACACAAATTGCAAATTACACAAATTACATAAATTGCAAATTCTTCTATAATTTCCACTGTGCCCTAAAATCACAAATTGTTGTCATATAAAAAAGTAAATTTTACAAAAATTCACAAATTTGACAAACATTTGCAACTTTTTATTGTAAAATGTTTTACTAAATCCTGGCATTTTGACATTAACCAAACTCTCTCCATCTCCATCAGTTATTCCTTTTTTTTATGTCAAAACTGAATCAAATGGACACTTTCTTTGAAATCTTGTCTTTGCATGCTCTCGTGGTCCAGATGAGATGAAGTGGTGGGCCGGATTTGGCCCACGGGCCTTGAGTTTGACACAGAGATCTATGAATCTAAGTTGCCCACAGTAGTTTAAACACAACATCTGTAAAAATGTGGAATTCACTGACTCTTCTTGTCAATCAAATGGAAAATTCCGCCAGCATGCGCAGACTTAACCACAAACAATCACATCCAAGGCTGTCGTTGGATAGCGGGCTCAAGCGCCGTCAGCAGCTGTAAAACCCAGCACAGGCAACGGCGTGAAGTGGAAACTGGACCGGCAGAAGAACATGAGGTCCAGGTGGCAGCAGATGGCCACTTGCCTCGAAAGCCTCCTGGGGGGGAGTGACGGAGACGGTGAGGCTGGTGCCGGAAGGCCAACGAGCCAACCACAGCACTTCGCCAGTGACAGGCCGGAGATGATGTCCACAATATATACAATCATAGACGCCAAAGCTTAATAATGTTGTTTTTAATGAGAAATTATTTCTCAGTAGCCGCACATTCAGTCATGAAGGAGAGCATGAAAAACCCCTCCCTGAGCAGGGGGTTTGAAACAGCAACAGGGCCGACCGCCGTCGTGTCTACGCACAGTGAAGGAGCTGGTAGGATCTACCGACTCCGCAGACTACCTCTCCAGGCCTCCAGGAGGCAGTAGCGCACCATTAAAGACTGCAAAGAAGAAGATAATGGGGAGAAAGAAACTCCCCCAGAAAGAAATTTCAGCTGAGAGAAAGCTCAGTTGGAACCCCAGCTGAGAAGGTGCTAAAAAAAACAATAGAAAAGAGGTTCAAACAGGTACTATCACCTGGTGAAGGGCTTCCTGTGTCACATCATCACCATGGTTACCATTAAAGCGACAGTTATTCTCTACTTTCTCAACCAGCCGTTCTCACATTTTCTGATAGTTCCTGGACTCAGAAAGAAAAGTAAAGTGCGTTTTTGCCACAAAATCTCAAACTTCACAAAATATTGCAACTTTTATCATAAAATTTAAGCTTTTGTAATAAAAATCACTCGTTTGTTGTATATTTGCAGATTTCAAAAACAAAAATCAATTTTCTTCTCATCAAAATGTTTTAGTAATTGACTTTTTTTCTCTCAAAAAGCTAATTTTGTTATAAAATTTTAAATTTTGAAAGATTGAGATTTTTTTGCAACAACAAAAACTTTTTTTAATCTTATAATCACAAACTGTAATTTTTTTAAATACTTTTTTTTGTTGTTGCTGTTGGAAAATCCTTACTTTTTGCAACAATTTCACATGAAATTATAAATCACAGGTAATAAAACTGCAAATTTTGTACGATTTCAGCTTTTTGTCCAAACATCACAAATCTATGTTTTAGAAAATAAATGTTGCTGAAATTACAGGTGATTTAAAAGAGGACAGTTTTCATCTCATACAGTTTTTTTTAGCATCCCTTTCCTCTGAAAACATTCATTTAATCTCATTTGTGCAGTAATAATAATACTGACTGAAGATAAAAACTCTCCTTCCACAAAAATAATGGAAAAGCCGCAGTGAGATATAATAAGGTTTATTATTTGTTTGTTTGCAGATTCATTGTTGATAAAATGTGATGGCCAGGAGCCTACAGAGACTTTAACACATCAGTCATGCCCCAGTCAGGAAGGTCACGGCAGCTGATTGAACTGGAATAACTTTTAACACGACGTGAACATTTGCATAAACAAGAGACAACAACAGGAAACACACAGAAATACACAAACATGCTTTGAAATATTTTTGAGGACAAGCAGCCTTCCTGCTTCTGTCTCTGAAGGTCACTGCTTCTCCAGAAAAGACGGATGAATCGCTCGTGTGCAGGCGACTGATAGAACTGATGATGTGAAGTTGCAACTACGGTCGGCGGCCGTTTGGTTCGATGCCGACGGCTGATTGGCTGAGGTGGACAGCAGCCAGGGGCCGAAGGTCATGATTTAGCACAATTAAACAAAACAAACAAACAAGATTTTACAAAAACAAAAAAAAGCAACTAATTCATGAGTTTTTTTTTTTGTTTGTTTGTTTTTTTTTTAAATATGACAAGCAGTGATTTTAGGATAAAAATTTAAAATTATTTGAAACTTACACCTCTACGGCTGTTGTAATTTTATGGCAAAATCTTGCAAAAAGTTGATATTTTCATTTGAAGTAAAAACAAAAAACACTTGCAATATGTGACATAAGCGATTGTACGATAAAAAGTCGATAAAAAGTAAAAAGAAAAAGTTGCAATTTTTCCACAAATTTGGCTTTTTTATAGAAAAATCTATTTCTTTTTGACTTTATTAGAAACATTTGTGATGTTTGTACAAATGCCTGAGTTTCATGATAAAAGTCACAAACATTTTTTGAATTTTTTTGATTTTATGACAAAAATTGTGATCTTAGTTATGAAAAACTTTCCATTTTACAACTTGTAATTTTATGTCAAAAGTTGTAAGAAGTTGATATTTTCCCCCAAAAAATAGTTATTTTAAGTTAAAAATTCCTGATTGGTTGTTGGAGAAAAATAGAAAAAGTAGATTTTTTAAGGTTTTCAATTTTCCAACAAAATAAATTTTTTTTATGGTCAAATTTTTTGTGGTAAAATCTTTTGCTAACTTTTAGTTTCTTCAGAAATGTTCTAGTTAGAAGTTTAAGATCTTTAGACGCTGTCGCAGGCCAGAACAAACACAAAATGTTTTTTTTTTTTAACAGAATTATTTGAATATGAGAAACATTTGTGATATTTGTACAAAAGCCTCAGTTTAATTATGAATTTGAAAGATTTTGTGAAATTTTTGATTTTATGATTTTGGTACAGAGTTATAAAAAAAAATCTTTATGAATCTGTAATTTTACGTCACAATGTTGCAAAAATTGCTATTTTCAAACAAAAAAATCCATTTTACGTTACAGTGTCACAATTCTGTGACATTTGTGATTCAACTCTAAAAAGTCTCCATCTCACAAACAGCAAAATATTATTTTATTTTAATTTAGTTTTGTTGATGTCATGAAAGCTGCAGTTTTTATGAAATTTCTGATTTTTTGATTCTTTGTCATCATCATTAGTATTATTATTATTATTTATTTATTTATTTATTTATTTTTTTTTCGTGCACCAGAATATTTTTGTCACTTCAAGCCTCCTGAATTTGTCTGTCTCCAAGAGGACGCTACAGGTGGACATTTAGATAAAACACGTGGACCAACACGCCGTTCTCTACGCGCTTTGAGATATTTCGATAACGACGCGTAACGCAGCCGCCTTCCCCGCCCCCTCCCTCAAGGTCACGGCTTTTCCCGAACAGACGGGTGAGCCACGGAGCATGTGCGGCCCGCTGTGATAGTGCCATCCCTCTGAATTTGCAAGTGCGGCTGGAGGGCGGCGGCCGGCGTTTGCGCGGCAGAAGTGAGACGTGTGGGTTTAAGTGATAAATGAGTCTGCAGCTGCTGGAAGAGCAAAATAAAGCAGAGCCACTTAGCTGCTGTCGAAGCTGCACCGCAGACCGACTGGCTGGAAGACTCACTTCTGCTGCCAGAATAAATAATGTTTATGTTCGGCGTTGCTTGGTATGAGGGTCCTCCAGAGACCTCGCTCTGTGTTCTACAAATTGAATTAAGTTGGATTTATTTTGCCTTCTAATCTGGAGCGATTTTGTGTGCAACAGGTTAAATCTTTCTTCTTCCTCCTCCTCTTCCTCCTCCTCCAGGGTGAGGGCTCCAACTTCCTCCAGCTGGGATCTTCCATCGAGCAGCAGATCAACGGGATGTTCAAGGTGATGGAGGAGTACAACTGGGACAGCTTTGTGGTCATCACCAGCCTGTATCCCGGCTACGAGGCCTACGTGGATTACATTAAGTCCTTCACCGACACCAGCTACTTCATGTGGGAACTGCAGGATGTGCTGACCTTCGACATGTCCGCCGACAGCACCAACGACATTCGAGCACGGCGGCTGCTCCAGCAGATCGACGCCCAGGTCCTGCTGGTCTACTGCTCCCACGAGGAGGCCCAGTACCTGTTCTCCATGGCGGCTGAGGCCGGACTCGTGGGGCCGGGCTACATCTGGATCATCCCCAGCCTGGCTGTGGGAAACCCCGACATCCCTCCACCCGACAGCTTCCCCGTTGGACTCATCAGCATCATCACAGATCGCTGGAGGATGAGTCTGAGGAAGAGGGTGAGGGACGGGGTGGCGATCGTGGTGAAGGGCGTCCAGAGCTTCCAGAAGCAAAGAGGCTTCGTTCCTGAAGGGCACAACGACTGCCATAACCCCATCAAGACGTCAGCTACAAACGATACTCTGTTCAGGTACGCTGCTCTGCACTTCTCTCCTCTGGTGTTATTGTCTATAAGAAGTTTTATTCATAATTTTGTTTGTGTGGCTTCCATCTCAATGCTGTCTGGTCTTCAGAGAAAACTCAACACATGGCTTCAAACTCGGGAACAGTGCAGCCAACATTTACATCCAGGTGCACCTGCACGACTTCAATAAACTTCTCAAGGTTGTTTTCTTAGATTTACCAGTGACGCATAAATGATACATCAGGAGGGATAATGAGGATGTGATTCCCATTGTCATGGCAACGTTGGCCAGATTGTTGTCTTGTAATGTTTAACATGAAACGTCCAGATTCTTCAGCTGAACTTAGTTTCTTAGCATTTAATTTGAAATGTTGCAGAAAGAGAAAATGATACATCAGTTGATCTGTGCATCTGTTCCTGCAGAGTTCATGTTCATGTTTTGTTTTTTTGCATTAAAAGCAGACTGTTCATGTGAATGGAGACATCATCCGTCATGTGACCCACTGTGATGCAATTCAAAAGACACCCCCCCACCCTCACCCCCACTCCCCCCCCACACACACACACACACCTGGACAATTGTCATGGATGTAATTGTAAACCACAGAAGAAAAAAAAATAACATGGGGGACAATGGGAATTTGTTCGGTTTTGGAGTTTGCACCTAGTGGTCAGTGGAGGAACTGCAACAAAAGCACACTTTCTGGATGTTGCAATAGATGGATGGTTGCATTGTGTTGCTTTAAATTCTTCCACCATGGATGTTATTTTTCAAAGAAATACATCACTATGATGTTGTCTGTTTTTTTTTATATTCATTATTATATTTTAAGTCAGTGTGCCACCGATTCCTGACATAAATATGAAACAAAAACCGTCTTTTTTCCCTGTTGACTTTTATTTCCAACAGCAGCTATAAAATCAGTGACCCCTGCTTAACATTTAATCTTAATGGCCCACATTTCAGTCACGTTTCAGACTTACGTTGAGTACTGGAGAGAAAAAAGAAAAAGATGTAAACGGCTATAATGGGAATTAAGCTGCATTAAAATACAGAACGAGAAAGAAGCAAACAGATGTTAAGGGCCGACAGTGGCACACAGCATTAGATATTTACTCTCCATCACTATTCAGCCTAAAAACATATAGATGTAATTTTTTTAAGTATAATCTTCATCTACAATTAGTTGGAGATAAAAGTTGTTGTAGTGCACCATGAGGACAAAAGATAAGACTCAGTTGTGTTAAAAGAATTATGAAGCACACATCATCACCATGGTTACCGTTAAAGGGCCGCGTCATCACCATGGTTACCTTTAAAGGGCCAGTTATCCCTTACTCTCTCAACCAGCTACGTTTTTTGTATATAATCATAAATTTAAAAAAAGTGTAATCATGATTTTTTTTTTTTAAGTAAGGTTTCTGTGTAAAACAGCTAATTTTGTTGTAAAATTTGAACATTCTGCGAGATCAAAGTTTTATTGTGAAATCATAAATGTCACAAAATTGTGAGTTTTTAATTAAAAAAAAAATCATTTTTTGTTGTAAAATATCATCTTTTGGCATCATTTTGACATGAAATTACAACAGTCATTAAACTACAAATTTTGCACAATTTCCATTTTGTCCTAAATTTTTGTTTTTCAAGTTTTCTCTTGTAAAATCACAAATTAAAAAGGAAAAAAAGAAAAGAAAAAAGAAAAGGTAAATTCAAAATTTTGCAAGACTGAGAGCTTTTGTTTTTCAGCAGATGATGCTTTTATGGTACAATCACAAACGTCACAAAACTGACATCATCCGTGGAGCACAGAGAGAGAAACAGATAAATGAATACACATGCACACAGGTTATTCGGGTTATTTGTAAATGTTTTTCTGGTTTGTCGTAGAGTCTTGCCAGGTCAGCCCCACAATCCTCAGCAGGCACTTCGCTCCCTTCTTTTGATGTCAGAAGTAATTTTCACTTCATAGTCAGCAGAGCCTTCAGGGATACACGTTTTCCTTTTGTAAACCGCCGTCCATCCATTAAAATGTGGAATGTGAACCTAATCTGGAGCTTTGATAATGTACAAACCCTCCCATTTAGACATGCTAGAGCCAGTAAGCGGGATCAGAGTAAGAACATGAGCAACGTGAAGGTCAGCCAGACAGAACAAAGAACTTTCAATTAGCTCTTACAGTCAGATCTCTTCTCTCCGCAGCCAGATCAAACGTGAACGCTGTTCCTACTTCGTTCTCACTCGATGAAAAGAATCCTTGGGTAATGAGCGGGCTCACCTGTTAATGAGATTACTAGATTAAACCGGTCTGAGGGCTGCCCTCCTCCCACCAGGATTTCATCACCTCAGCTGGAGGGAGGGTGAGGTGAGAACGCAACACAGAACATGAGTGATGAAACGATCCAGTCAGAAGCAGCAGATAGCCGTTTCCGCACAGTCGGGCAGTTGTCGTGACAACATGGGCCAAATGAGTTGAGGACGCGGGAGGATTTTCCTCACTCGAGCTGGAGTTCACGGCAGGTGAAGCTCTGATGGGAGCTGCAGTTCAGGATGCTGAAGTCAGTTTCTAAACTTGGTTTGGAAAGATGCAAGAACGTCCTCACGGGTGATGAGTGACACGTCGCCATGCCAACCATCTAACCCGTCCTCCTTAAACACCTGCATCCTCTTCTCTCACACCAACTGACTTCAGGTCTGCCTCTGGGCCACAGGTGTCAAACTCAAGGCCCGAGGGCCAAATCCGGCCCGCCACTTCATTTTTTTTCAGGACCGCGAGGTTTCTGGGAGCAGAAATTCCAGTGTGACTTTGATTTGAGGCCGACATCAAAGAGTGGACTAACTGGGACGGAGAGCAGCTGGTTCATGTCAAAAAGGGATTTAACAAACAGCTGCACAAGATAATTTATGTCAAAGCTTGTGATTTTTGTAAAAATGTACCATTTTATAACAAAAACTTGATTGATAATTTTAGGACAGTCGAAAGTTGAAATTAGACAAAAGTTTCCACAAACTTGATATTTTCCAACACAAGTGTTTATTTTTGAGTAAAACTAAAATAAAATAAATGGTGGCTGCATCTTCATCATCATCCACCATCCCTCCGCTGTTCATGTCCAAACCATCTCAGTCTGGCCTCTCTGAGTCCCTGTCCTGAACGTCCAACACGTCCTGTCCTCCTGATGTCCTCATTCCTGATCTTTTACATCCTCGTCACCAACATGGGAGGTTGCGTGAACTAGTCATACAGAGGTGTGCAGAGGTGGAACCAAGTCCCGAGTCAGAAACTTCAAGTCATTTCAAGTCATTTTGGTGCAGTTATGTTAAATGTAAATGATATATAATATGATTTATTATATCTCATTTTAAGCATTCTAGACAAGCGGTTTCTTCTTACCACACTGGCAGATTTTAGTTTTTCTGCTTAATTTAATCTGACTCGATTTAGGAACATTAGAATATTATCACTAAATCGAGTCAAATTGTCTGATATTTTGCGAAATTGCATTAAAAACAGGACAATATTTCTTTTAATTTTGAAACAGTGCTCCTACTAATCTTTCTGCATGTTTAAGAAAGTTGGAGTTGTTGCATCTCCATCTGTGATCCTCCACCTGCACGGTTTGCACAGCACATTTAGTGTTTTTTTGTGAACTATTTCATAGATTTCATACTCAGGTGAGATTATTTTTGGGAACATACTTGCTAAGTGCTGCTTTTATTTAAAATAATAATCTCATTCTGGCTCATTTGGCTGCATTTGTGAGTTTGTGACGAGTGAGATGAACTGATTCTTTCACACTTTTTTAAATAACGTGTTTCAATCTTTTGGGTTGTTGGTGAAATAAATTAAACAGAGGAGGAGGAGTTTCAGGTTAGACGTTCATGACCCTCGTCTCCAGGCAGGTGACAAATATTAACGAGGGTCACATGACCAGAGCATCTCACACTGACCTGAACCCGAACCACTGCATCATTTTATATGACTCCCGAGATCATGGAGGGCGCACGATCGTCTTAGAATAAAAGTGTACGCTGCTTTATAGCAAACACCGAAATGTACAGTTTAGCGGTTATTTCACAAGAAAAAACAGCAAAATTCACAATTTTACATTTAAAAAAGTTTGATCTTTTTACAACCAAAACATGCAATTCTCCAAAAGTCATGAGTCACAACACAAAATTAGAATTTTATTAAAAAGCAAAATTGACAAAACGTTACTTTTTATGACAAAGTTTTGACATCCATAATTTTACAAAACAAACAATCAAAAAAAAAAATAAAAAAGGCAAAATGTCATTTTAGGGCATAAAGGCGTGATTTTGAATTAAAATGTTTCAGTTATGTGAAAGTTTAGTTTAGTGTTAGGTTAAAAGGTCGAAATTTTATGTTAATAAATAAATAGTGTTATGCAAAATTTGCAATTTATGACTTAAATCATAATTTTATGTAAAAAAGGAAAAGAAAAAAAAAGGTCAGAATTTTTTTTTTTACCACCACAAAATTGTGATTTTACAGGAAAAATATAAGTTGATGATTTTACGACAGAAATCGTGAATTCATGTCAAAAATGTGATTTTGAAAAAGTCAAAAATTTATGCTAAAAAAAATGCGATTTTCTGAAATTCTCAATTTTAGCACAAAGTTTTGCACAAAGAAAAAAAGTTTATTTAAAAAAAAAAGTGCACATAAAACTGAATGAATAAAAGTGTCCCCTTTCCTGTTGGCTTGAGCATGACCCTGACAACATGTGTAACTTCAGTAAATAACAACGTGTTTAGGAATATTTACGTTTATACGGTCGTACAGTCGGCCCTCACTTTGATTCCCCCGAATTAATGAGTCACAATGCAGCTGCGGTCTAAATGCTTTTTGTTTTTTAGTTCATGCATGTTGTGCAAAAGAAGATTAAAAGTATCTGACCAGAAATTCTGAACTTTCTTCCTCGGCCGCTTCATCAAAGTGTGACGTTGTCGTCACAGTTTGACTCTTTGTTGAATGTAGATTCCAAATCCATCCAAGTTTCTTCCGTCTGTTCCTATTAATTATGCAACGAGACTGCACAGAAGAAAGGTGGACGTTTGACTGAAGATGTTCCTCCACAAGGACTCTGACTCAGGGTTTGGACCATATCAGGGGTTTTAAAACACAGATTTGTTGTTGTGAACAACACGTGCAGAGTAATTACAACTTTTCTCATTAAAATATCAGAATTTATTCAGCCAATTATTAAAGATGAACAAAAATATCTACGTGTGTCTGTTAGAGGAACTGTAGATGTGAGTGAAACAAGATGGCTTCCGACCCACATGGTGGTGATGGACTACAAATATGGCGGCTGGGATCACGCGTGTGACTGTGTCACAACCAGAGCAGGACCAGAGCCAGAACCAGAGCAGGACCAAAGAAACCTGGGATCCCCGTTGCTTGTTGGGGGTTAAAAGACAATCACTTTGCACCTGGTGGTAAAATAATTTAGCGCTGCAAAGCCTTCTGGGAGTTAGAGTCATTTACAGTTTCTGTGGACGGTGTGGTCCAGCTGAGGAGAGAGGATGAAGGTTTTTGTGTTTGTTGTTGGTCAGCTCAAACAAATGGAAGGATGAGCCATGAAAACGATTCATCTTCCTCTTTTGACTTCATTTCCCTTCAGGCACATGCTGAACGTAACATGGGAGCACAACGATTTCTCCTTCAACACCAACGGCTACCTGGTGAATCCGTCCATGACAATCATCACGCTGGACAGAGAGAGACAGTGGGACAAGGTAAGCTAAAGAGACTTAACCAGATTTAACTGATGACGTTCCAGCTTCAACAAAAATGCAGCAAGCAGCTTCTCATTTCTTCAACAACCATGTGAGAAGAAACGTCCTGTGGTCGTGGAAAAGACGTTCATCTGTTTCTGAAGGGTCAAATTATTGGCATCAAGGACATGAAAGATCTTCTGAAAGTGCTAAAACTGGGATCCAAAACTGGAAGGATGGTGGGAAACCTTCATCTTCCAGGAAGAAACGTGGTCTTGAATGATCAGCGATCACCTCAACGTTGGTGGAATCAAATCATGAAAAACCACCAGTGGAACATGCGTTTGATAGTGAACGTAAGAACATTTCTACGGGAATCGCAGCTGTGTAGCCTCAAGAAAACCACTTACCAGTGAAAATAATCAGAAAAAATGCTAGAGACCATGAAGACTGGACTCTGGAGGACTGGAAGGAGGCCATGTGGTCTGATGAGTCCAGATTTACTGATGGAGCATCAGAGGATGAAGCCATGCTCCCATCATGCCTAGGGCCTACCGTGCAAGCCTGTGGGGGCCGTCTGAACTGGAGTTGCTGCAGTTGGTCAGGTCTGGGTTCAGGTCTAGGTTGAGGCCTGGGTTCAGGTCTAGGTTCAGGTCTAGGTTCAGGTCTGGGTTCAAGTCTAGGTTCAGGCCTGGGTTTAGGTCTAGGTTCAGGTCTTGATTCAAGTCTAGGTTCAGGCCTGGGTTTAGGTCTGGGTTCAGGTCTAGGTTCAGGTCTAGGTTTAGGCCTGGGTTCAGGTCTAGGTTTAGGCCTGGGTTCAGGTCTAGGTTCATGTCTGGGTTCAGGTCTAGGTTTAGGCCTGGGTTCAGGTCTAGGTTCATGTCTGGGTTCAAGTCTAGGTTCAGGCTTGGGTTCAAGTCTAGGTTCAGGTCTGGGTTCAGGTCTAGGTTCAGGCCTGGGTTCAGGTCTAGGTTCAGGCTTGGGTTCAGGTCTAGGTTCAGGTCTGGGTTCAGGTCTAGGTTCAGGCTTGGGTTCAGGTCTAGGTTCAAGTCTAGGTTCAAGTCTAGGTTCAGGTCTGGGTTCAGGTCTAGGTTCAGGCCTGGGTTTAGGTCTGGGTTCAACAGGTTTTCCATCATCAGGCTCAAACAATGAAAAAAAGGTTCAGGGAGCACGAGGTCTCATTTTTACACGTGGTTTGGCCACCACAGAGTCCAGACCTGAACCTGGACCTGGACTGTTCCCAGATCTTGGAGAAGAATGAACGCATCTGTGGCGGTAAATGAACGTTGTGACAAACAATGCCCCGTAATCAAAGCAGAAGGAGGTCCAACGAAATGCTCGCGTGTGACATCTGGTTAATGTATTTTCTTCCCATAATGCTCAGAAATGGAGCAGAAGACCAGAGCGTCGTTACGAAAACAGCTCTGCACAAAATGTACGTTGCAGCTTTGCAGGAATCGACTTTTATTGCACTTTGACGGTGATAACTGACCACCTGACCAGTTGCTCTGCAGCTCCAGTGAACAACCTCATAAAGGGTCATTTCGTGATCACTGCGGTACATTTAACACACACACACACACACACACACCTCTCTTATGTACATTTACACCACATCCTCTGAAAACGTTACAGGGAAGCCACATTCGTTCACGTAACTTTGCCTCATTAACCCGTCTGGACACTGACGACCTCGTTTGACCACGTGTGGAGGAGGAGACGCCATCAGACTGGAAGATGTTCACTTCTTTCACAGGTCCGAGACGAGGCGCCGCCGAAGCGCCGCAGGCGCCGCCGAAGCGCCGCAGGCGCCGCGACGCTAATTATGAGGATAGTTTAGGTGCCCGAGCACTTCTGATGAACTCCTGGTGTGTTGTTGAGAACACGAGCTGATGAGCGACTGTAATGACCGAGTTTGTGTACGAGCTCGGAAAAGAAACCGGGTCAGAGAAAATGGAAATAAACTAGCTAAAAAAATGTAGGAAACAAAATATAAAGATAAAAGCCAGCGCTCTTGGTGGTGATGCTTCCTTTTCTTTTAGCAGTAAATTACATTCTTGGCTAATTAAGACATAAAGGACATATTCAGGATGCATTCAAGTGTACCACAGAAATTATATTTAACCCTTTCATGCACATTTGTGTTTTTGGCTTTTAATTTCTAATATATTTCATCCTTTTTTTCAAGCATATACATGCAAGGTTGTGCATGTTTGAGTGCTCTTGATTTTTTTAATGCATTTTTCATTTTTAGACTATTGTAAACAACGTGGACTGAAATGTTCCCGTTAAAGACTATGCACAAGAATGTAAAAGGTTCAAAAGAAGAAAAAAAAAGAAACTTCAAGCTCCAGGCCTGAAATAAAGTGGAGAAATGAGATAATGCATGTTTTTGTACTTTTCTTTTCATAGCGGGAAAAAAAATTAGATAAAATAGTGACTTGATGTGAGCTCAGAAATGTGTTGGAGGGAATTTAACAACACTGAGCAAAAATAAATAATGCATATGAATAAATGTTCACATATATCAGGCTACAATAATCAAACCATAAATAATCCAGATTAAATGAAGTTAAAATTATTTATTTAGCTTGTTTTTTCTAAGCCATAAAACAGAGTTGCATCAGCATCAAAACTTGACAGTTTAAGGATGAAAATGTTGAAGGATTCATCAGTTTTAATAAGTGTGATTAGGACTGATTAGGCTGGTTTAAAGAAAAGGAACAAAAAACTTTATACACATTTTTAAAGCTTGTTATTGTAACATGCACATTTATGTGCAAAGAGACTGAAGGTGCATCTAAATCTTTTATTTCCAAATCTGAGTCTTGGTAAGAACAGAGGAATTAATCAATAATAATAATCTTGCTCAATTATTTCAATTATTTATTTTCTTTCAAATATTCATCAAATGACATTCCAGTACACAGTTAAACTGTACGTGCTTATTTTAAATCTGATGTGTGCTCTTTTGTTAGAAAAACATCCCTGTTTTAACAGTTTATTTTATTTGCAGCAAAAAAAAAAAACTGTCAGTGATGTATGAGGGCAAAAATAAATCAACACTGAAATAATCGCTCATTAAATCATAATCAGAGGTACCTTGTTCAGATAATTGTGATATTGATTTGAGGTTTTATCGCTCAACCCTACAAATCGGTCCAGGAGAGTCGAGATCAAGGTTTTGCTCATGTTTGATTACAGAGAATAAGAAATATTGCAAACAGAGGAGCTTGAAGAGCTCGTTTCCGCCACGCTGACCTTTACATAAACTTTCTATGTAAAGGAGGAGAGAGAGAAAAAACGTGCTCATTTCACTACATTTTGGCCAAGAAGTGTGAGGTAATCCATTTTCTGTGCTTAACTTTCTGTTGCCTCAGGCCTATTTTCTCTGCAGGCTGAAAATCAATTCCACCTTTGGATTGCCTCTTTGCCAGCTTTCTCAGTGTACATGTGGCGAGACAGCCGGTCTGTTACAGTCGTACATCACCTCCTGGCCGACGCTAAAACGTACAGCGAGAGGCATCACATGGCTCACTCTTTTTTCACTTATTAAGCCTACATCACTACACTGCTCTTATCACATGCAGTAGTAATTGGCAATTTCCGAGAGGCATCATTGAGCCGCTTCCCCGGATTCGAAAGTCAAAGTCGCTTGTGAAATGGAGAGAAGGCATGACAAAAGAGAGAAGTGATGGAAGGAAAGAGGGCCCCAGAGAAGCACTGCCAGTGTTTTCCTGACTGAGGTTATCTTCTGCCACGGCTCCGCTCTCTATCTGTAACACACAGAAACCTTTAAATTACTGCCTTCTTGCTATAAGAAAAAAACCCCACAATGGAGCACTTACAACACACAACCCTGCTACAAGCGCTGCGCAGAGCTGAACATCTGCAGGGCATGTTAAGACTTCCTGTTCGTTTATGAAACCAAAGGATTGATTCTGCAGTCTGAGCTGCCACAGGGAAATGTTTCTTAATCTCCGCATATTTTCCTCTAATCTGAAATTCTGCATGAATGCTGTTAAACGGCAGGAGTGACTGATGCGACCTGCAGATTCTGGTTGGGGCAACGATTCAGTTTATTCATACAGCATCTATTTACAAGTCGTCTCTAGAACCCCAGAGCTTGACCCCCGAGGCAAAGCCCACATGGCAAAGCTGAAGCGTGGCCAAAAAGCACCTCTTGGGAAGAAACCTGGACCAGGACCTGGATCAGTTCTAGGAGGGACCCTCCTGCTGGTATCCAGCTGGGTAAAGGAAGACATGAGGAGGGAGATGGACGGAGAGAGGAGAGGGACAAAAATATCCAAATATCTGTTTTAAAAGCATATAAATATGTGGTGGTTGGAGGGTCGGGCTGCAGGTTGGTCACAGTCAACAGGTGCTTTACCGACCCGCCTCACCTGAATACCTGCCCGTACAGGTTTTCAGGAGCAGGTATTCAGGTATTTTTGCAGCATTTTGACAGAAAGTTGAATTTTTTTTCTATAATCATAAATTTCTATAATAAAAAGAAATCACAGGGTTTGACTTTCACAAACAGAAATCATGACTTTGACATCAACCAGCTGCTCTCCACCTCTGTTATTCCACCTTTTGATGTCAGAACTGAATCAAAATAACAAAACGCTTCCTCAGAAATCTTCCAGTTCTAAGTTTATGATTGTCTTATTGCAGATAAAATGAAGTAGCGGGACTTGAGTTTGACATATGTGACCTAGAACCAGGTACCATTAACAAGAGATTTAAAGAGAGAGTATTATAGTATTTTGACCAAACCGTGATTCCTGCATCAGCTCTCTAAGTCTCCTTTTAAGGACTGCAGTTGATAATAATGTATTATATACTTTTCATGCAACTCCCTTTTCCTTTCTTCTTATAAAAAACAAAAACAAAGGGGTTTGGACTTTGCAGCTTGACTATTTTTAGACTGTGTCATCACACGTGTCCATTGCACATTTATAAGCTCACAAGATTCAGAGGCTTAGTGGAAAATACATCAGATTTATTCAAGCAGCAGTGTCGACTTCTATTCTTCAGGAACGTCTTCAATTCATTCTGGCAGGCCGGATACCCACTTCTGGGCCAAATCCTGACTGATGGACATCGACTCTTGCTGTATTAGTGCCCTGCCTTGATAGCAATTCACAATTTGCTGCTTGTCCACCTGTATTTTCAGGATTGACTACAGTTTCTCGATGGGATTAAGATCTGGGGAGTTTCCTGGCCACAGATCCAGAGTATCAATGCCATGACCTCTCAACCACTTGGCGGTCGCCTCTGCCTTTCTAGCACGTTGAAAACCCACATTTGTCTTGTTGCCAAAACCTTCGGCTATGACTATATGGCGTGTGAGCATGTACCTGCATGTATTTGAAGGTTCAAGGCAGGTTTAGCGATACACCTTTGATGCCATAACCTCAGAGATGATATAGATTAAAAGAGATGCCTATCCATCGTCTGTCTACTGGAGTCTATACCAGCCACTAGCATAAACTGTATACTAGCACGTTAGCAGCGACCTGCTAATGACGCCATGATGATTTAAGCCTGAAATACACCTCACCCATAGGACCTCCTTATTCAGGAGGCAGGACCAACGGTTGCTGTTCAGACTGCTGCTGCACCCAGTTGGTTAGCGTTACAACCAATGAGAGAAACCAAAAAACTGATGTATTCAGAACGACGAATGACGACAGGAGAGTTTGATGGAAGGGGAAACCAATGTAATGCAAATAGAATCCAATGATTGTTGTCTTTAACTGTTGATGACAACGCTGGTTTAAGTGCTATTTTATGTGTTTACCGTTCAGACTACAACTTCTGGATGGTAACGTTAAACCCTTCGAGAGCCTCCACAAGGTTAAACTGATCTCTGATGGAGGGTCGCTGAGCAAATGTAAAGTGCGTCTAGATTTTTAGGCTAGGTGGAAACTGGAGTACCTGGAGAAAACCCAATACAAGCTTGAGAAGAACATGGAAACTCCCCACAGCCAGGATTCAAACCAGCAACCTTCTGAGACCTACGTGGGTAGAAGAAGTCAAACAACTGCAAGTCGATTTTGAAACAGCTGTAATAGATAAAGCGGCCGCATGTTAACAGCGCCCAGCAACTGGAAGAATATGCGATGAAAGAATTTTAATTCCATCCTCCTTTGTTTTTTTTTAAGCCGGATTTAAAGCGGAGGAGTTGGGTGTTTTGTGAAACGTGGTACTAAACAGGTCACGCCTCCTTCAAATAAATGAGCTTGAAATGTTTAATTTCAGATCTTTATTATTTATTATGTATCCTGATGAATGCTCATTTCCACACAACATCCAATTAAAATCAGCTCACTGGTTACACGGGGGGGGGGGGTTGGAACCGCTTTCATTGCATTAAGATGTATAATTATACTCTCTCAATTCCCTGTGACCCAAAAATCAATTTCCTTTAAATTGTCAGGAGAATATTAAAACTCTGCTCGCGGCTCCGGATCCACACAATCAAATCTAAAAACATGTCATTACAATATATACAGCTAAGCCACTGAGGACAACGTACAGAGTGGAGGCTGTTATGATGTTGTGCTTTTGTGCATTTATGACTTTCACTGTAGATGTATGAGCCCATTTTTTTAAATACTGTGCATAAATGTATATGCATGAGATAAACATAATTCTATAATCCACCGTTGTGTATTTATGAGGCCTTTTCACAGGAATTCCTGTTTATCTTTGTGTCCTTTCTGTAACTAATGAGCATCGCGGCAGCCATCTGGTGTTTTTCCCGCCTCATATGGCGTTAACCCTCCGCTCTCCGCTCCTTCAGGTGGGGAACTACGAGATGGGGATCCTCCAGATGAGATACCCCGTGTGGCCGCGGTTCGGCTCCTACCTGGAGCCGGTGTCAGATTACAGACACCTGACGGTGGCCACGCTGGAGGAGCGGCCCTTCGTCATCGTGGAGGCGGTGGACCCTGCGACCGGTACATGTGTTAGCAACACGGTACCCTGCCGACGGCAGTCCAACAAGACAGAGGTGTAAGTTCAGTCACGACCATTTAAGAAGCACCGTTACAACAAAGAAATAATCTACCAAACTCTAACGTGCTCACCTTTTGTGCTTAGTTTAGATTTCCAGCAGCACAACATGAACATTTTTAAACTGTTCTTGACAAAATAGTAAACTACAAAAGTAGCTCTTTTATGCTGGGTTCACACTGTACGATTTCAGGCCATCTTATGGTGTGACGGCCTGTCGCCGCCTCTACCATCAGCTAACCAACCAATAGGAACACACCATGAAGTAACGTAAACATTGGCGTGGGTTATGACGCGATGGTGCTACATTTAGATCCTCAGATTTATTTCTGTCATAGCCACGATTCATTGTATGTTCCATCACACAGTGGAACGCGCCGTAAATGAATTATCTATCGATTTCACATTGTGCAATGTGACTTTAATTAATCGTATGAGACTGTAAAGATCGCGCAGTGTGAACCCGACATTAGAGACGGCTACAGATGTTCAGGTTACGTAGAGCGCAAGAAAGGTAAAAATATTCAAAGGGAAAATCTTATTTCAAAGGGACTGAGGAGTAAAATTAGTCACATATGGCTGTGGTGATGTCACAGTTTCTAACTGATGTTAATCAGCTGTTTACTTGTGATAAGTGTCGTTGATAAGCAGAAAGCAATTCCTCATCGATGTTTTCATGACAATAAAATAAGCGTATAGAGACAGAGGACCTTATACGTTATTTCTGTTATTCGTTGATTTGAGGTGAAAAGCAAAATCAATGAGCTTCATCGGCCTTGAAACGTTTTTAGACAGTGATGTCAAAATGAATCCCCGCTGTACACTTAATCTGAAGGACCACTCCTTCAGGTCACCCAAGCGTCTGAAGTTCTTTAGTGCGCCGTTACGATCTCAGGCATTTAGAGAGCTCATTTCTTTCTTTCACCGTCTCCAAACACTGTCGATCATCCAATCATCTTGGGTAACGCGCGCCATCCTTTACAAACCCACTTTTGTCCGCGGTGGAATCCCTCCAGCGCTCTTGTGTGTTGACATGCGCAGCTTAATTGTTTTCGTATCCAACTTGCAAGTGCCATTAGGTACGAGATTAAGAGGCTCTTCCCTGACCATTAGTGCACGCATGGCTTCTGATCGCTCAGCGAGGTGACATACTCATTAGGCCGCTTGGCCAGAGCACGATATCCCAGGGATCACCCCGTGACCCAATCAGGAAAATATATGCGCTGCATGGCGGAGTATCAATTAGATGGGACGATTAGGCGATGTCATCAATCCTGGACACCTGGAGACTGATATTAGTGTTCATTAGTAGGAGAGACAAGCACGGGCCATTATCCATTACTGACAATGGCGTTAACAAGGTGAGGGGAACAGAGGATGGAGATGGTGTCTGCACGCTGCAGTGCTTTATCGCCCATGCTGACCAAACCGTCTCCAGCCGGCTGGAGATAAGACGTAATTCTAACCGTCAGACAACGAAACTGTTCAACGCGGCTGCATAAAAATCCAACGAGAGGGAGCAGACGAGTGTCGATGAGAGGCTCAGTGAAGCATTCTGCACCTTTGGTCAGCTGGAGGAGGAACGCTGAAGGTTCAGCTGAGGGTGGTGCACCTCCAGAAACTCCTTTTTAGTCATTACAGTGGATGGATTCACAAAGACCCGAGCCAAGACAGTACTGATACAAGTACAAGTTTAAAGAGCTAAATGTCACTCAGTCTTAGTCTCATCTTACATTTGGTAATTGCATCATTAAACTAAGATTTTTTTTTGTGTAAAACCAGACAGATGGTCTCAAACCAGACACTACAGAATTTTTAATTTTAACAAAGTGGTTGAAAGTTAAGCCAAGTTACACAAACATCAACCCAGAAGACCTCCTCAGTAGGAAGCCCAGGAGCTCTGACTCTGCAGAGACTCCACCTGCTGCACCAGGAGCAGGTTCAAACCTCTGGATCAATGACTCAGAAAAAAGCTGTTAAAAAACGTCCTAGAAAGGTTTACAAGCCTCAGATGTTGCTCATGTTCCAGTGGGACACACTGCAGTTTACCAGTTTATCAAACTGGTCTTCATCTTTGCAATTCAGTGTCGTAAAATTGTGAGCTTCAGATTTTTCATAAGAATTTTTTTGTTTTAAAAACGCAAATGTTTACTGATTGAAGAAAAACAAACAAAAAAGACTTCCTTTGACTGCCTTTTTTACATAAAATTCTGACTTTATGTCATAAATTTCAAATTATGTATGACTTTAACTAAATGTTTTGTCACAAAATTGCAGATTTAGCAAAATTGTGACCTTTTTAACTTGATATATTACAACAAAAAGTATTAACTGTTTTGTTGAAGTTGAATCTTAAATTGAAACATTTTGTCCTAAAATGACACTATTTTGTAAAATTGCAAAATCAATTTTGTGAGTTCTTTTGAATGAAATTTCCATCTTTTTGTCACATCATGATTTTACTTTACATTATACATTACTTGTTGCTATTTTTTTTCTTTAACGCTTTTATATCATGTGATGTGATCAGGTGATGTGTTGGGCCAGACTCGGGCCACCACATCGTACAACTGAAAGTCCTCCGTCTCATCTCAGGGTAACTGTGACGTCCAGAACGAGAAGTTGAGTCGAGCTCTTAAATATGCATGAAAACAGTCGAGTTTCCAGTTTACCGTTAATGTTTCTAGAGGTGGAGAACATCTGATATCAGAGGAGGTTTATTCCATCCATGTCCAGCAGAGGAGCTGAATGTTTGGTCCTAACTGGAGCTTCTACCAGCTGACTGCTACCTGAAGATCTCACATCTACTGGTTTATGTTCTCCTAGAAGATCAGTGATGGACTGTGGACCCAGATTATTCAGAGATTTGTGAGCTAACAACACTTCAGAGTCTGTTCTGTAGGTAACTGGAAGCCAGTGGAAGGATGTCAGTTTTTCTGGTTCTTGTTAGGACTCTGGTTCTGGATGAACTGAAGCTGTCTGGTTGTGTTTTTGGGAAGATCAAAATACAAATACAAAGAAATCTGATCCCCTCTGGTCAAACTTTTCCTCCAGCCATAAACACAACTCCGAGCCATGTCAGTGCTTTCTAAACTCAGAGCCTCTGGCTGTCCAGGTTCTCCACAGCGAGCCCTCCAGCCCTGGACCAGGCGTTCAGTTTCCCAGGCAAGCCGCCCATCGGTGGGCTCAACTCAGAGGCCTGAAACCGTCACTTGTGCCCAGGTTTTAGCCTCAGCAACAAGCTCCTCTGGTTGAATCCCACACGTTTCTTCAGTTGAATCAGAATCTCATTCCCTGTGAGTTTGTCCCTCAGAGCAGCTCTGGAGAAGATTAATTCAATGGTAATGCCCTGGTGTAGGGTGGCATTAACCTTAGAAGATAATGTCATCATACATTACAACAGTGTTCAACGGGAGTCACATCATAAGCTGATTTAATCAAAGCTGCGACCGAGTGCAGCGGTAAACGAGCGCCTCAGAGCCAAATACATTAATGTCGTAGATTAGTTTGTGATGGTTCTGACGGCTGCACAAACTGTACCTCCACCGTAAAGATGAGCTCGCTCACCTCCAAGATGGTTCAGTGTCAAAGAAACATTCCAGGAGAACGCGAGCAGGAAGTTTTGTTTTGTCCGGAGACAGTCAGGTTATTCTCTCATGTTGCTTTCACCCAACTGTCAAAGACCTCAACACCTTCTAACAATAAATAAATAAATAAATCCATAACAGACTGTCACAAACATCTGACATCTGACGGCTGATCCCTGAGAGGCGACGCATAGTTTATGTGAAGGAGAAAAAAACGTGACTCCTCCAGAGAGGACGGAAAACAGAGAGAGCTCCTTCTGTTGGTGTGTGCAGGCAGTGGAACATGAGCCACATCATCGCCATGGTTACCCTTAAAGGGCTGGTGACGTATTACTTACTCAACCAGCTTTTTTTAAATGAATACTTAAGCAAATTTTGTCACATCTCAAATTTCACAATTTTTATCATAACATTTAGGCTTTTGTACTAAAATCACAAAATTTTACTGAGTAACAGAACACTTTTTAAAAGAACTTTTTTGCAAAAAACAAAACAAAAACATGATGCGAATTATGTTGTAAAAGAGATAATTTCTAAATACCACATCTTTTTTTTTCATGAAGTGAATTTCTGTCATAAAATCTCAAATCTCTCAAAAATATGACCTTTATCACAAAACTGAGACAAAAAAAATCACAATTTTCTTTTGTAATAATAAAAAAAAACTAATTTGTTGTCAAATTTTTGCAAGTTTGAGACTTTTTTTTTCCAATAACCAAGACTTTTTATCCCACAATCAGCTTAAAGTTACTTCTTTTTATGATTTATTTATTTATTTATTTTTTGGAGGGGGGGCATAAACCTGAACATTTTGTCATTTTGTTTTTGTTATAAAAAGGTAAATTTTACAAAAATCACAATTTTTAACAAAAATAAACAACACTTGGTTGTAAAATCTTGACTAAATCCTGACTTTTGACATAAACCGGTTGCTCCTCACCTCGGTTGCAGCGGGAGGCCGGATGTGGCCCGCGGGCCTTGAGTTTGAAACATGAGATAGCTGGTCCCAAACGATCCCAATGATCCCTCAATGTATAAACGTATCAAAGTATAAAAAGACTGTTTGTGACCAAACTGTGAAGAATTTCCAGTGGTTGAAACACAGATACTCGTTATGCCAGGTACTAATGAGTGAGGGGCTTATAAAAGCCATGCATTCCTGTGTGTGTAGGGGGGACAGGAGTGCTGCATGTCCGTCCTTCATACACCCTGGCCTTGGGACAGAACTGGTAACTAGAGCCACCTAGTGACACATGTGGTGTGTGAAAGTGTAGCATAAACATCAATTAGAAATGCACAAAGTAGTAAAAGTGTCCTCTGGATGTCCAGACATCATAACTAAAGCATGAGTGAACAGAGAAGGTCTACAGATGGAAATGTGACTGCCCTCTTCGTTTCTTCAGTTAAGATTATTAAACTTTTGTATTTCTTACAGTAAAATTTAAAAAAAAAGAGAGAACAAGGCGTATCAGTCGACTCGTACATTGTTAAAGTCAGTTTTTCCACCTCTGGTTTGATAAAAACCATTTTTGCTTGTCCAAAGCTGCTCTTGATCCTGAGATCTTTCTTTTATTTCCTGGCCAAAGTTTTACAAGTGTTTTTCGACCAGTTTTCTGAGACTGACTCTAAAAACTTCCCAGATGGGCCGTAAGCGGCGGCGTCCAAGAAGATTGTTTTTCTTCCCTCTGAAAGTTAAAGAGCTTCTCATTTAGTGAAGGTGAGGTTTTGAAATTATCCTCAAACACCCCTCACAGACGAGGTTTACGGCCAAGCTGCAGCCCAGTCGTGAACCTGGCAGCTGGTGAGGCGGGGGATGTTGGGACCGCCGTGTTTACTCGTGGTCTGCTGTGGCAGCCTCCTTTCCCTCTAAAGTGTTCATTTGTTTCCGTTTGTTGTGGCTCTTATCTGCCAGCTCGTTGCCTCCCGGTCCGCGGTGTGTGCGGCTTCAGAGTCCATTAAGCTCGGGGTCCTGAGGAGGTTAGGGGTGACGTGTCATTAGAACGCTCTGCATTGCACCCGTGGCTCACTAGTTTCCGTAGTGCATCCCCTCCACGCCGCTGACGGGCATTCACTTTGGCTCAGGGGGAAGGAAATTAACGTTTAATGGTGATCCATATTCCCTTTGTGGATGAACACATAAATGAGACCAAATGGACTGCCGGGTCTTTCTAAAACATGATCCTTCCAACCCGAAATGATGGAAAGACTGTTTAAAAATGGAGCCTCCACAAACATGATTTGGCCGTGACGGGCTGGAGTGGCTTTTTATGAGCGTTGTACTCCAAGTCTTATTGTTCTCTTGATCTTTATGAATCAAAAACCTCTCATGATGTAGAATTATGTGCGTAAAACCTGCCGCCAGGGCAGCTTCTGACCTTTTTGATTCAGATAAAAAGGCACATAAGCTCCTGGTGGAGATCGATAACTGAGATCAATAACCAGAGAGACTGCTGCAAGCAGGAAGACAGTTCTTCTAGCTGTTACGATGGGGGTGGGGGGTGAGGAGTTCAAGTGGGTCTGGAAGAAAGTGTCACCAGTGTCATATGGATCAATTGGGTTTTATTATTCTATTTTACAAACAAAAGTTCTGATTTTGCGTTTCCCTCCTGCTATTCACTCATTTGTGCACCGATTCAGCTCAAAGTTCAAATCGAGCATCACCAGGTTATAGAACTGTGTTTAAGATCTTTACTGAAAGTAGTAGTAAGTTTAAGATGTTTTTATAAGAGAGAAAAAACGAACTGTTATGGTCAATCTTTCAGGATTGTGGGTCACACAGAGCCGTACACGAAGCTGTGCTGCAAAGGCTTCTGCATAGACATCCTGAAGAAACTGTCCCGCAACATCAAGTTCTCCTACGACCTCTACCTGGTCACCAACGGCAAACACGGCAAGCTGGTCCGAGGGATCTGGAACGGGATGATCGGAGAGGTAATAGACCATCGGGATCAAAAAAAGATCGCGAACGAGGTCAAATGTTGTCGACTTCAGCATTCAGTGATAAACCACGACAAATGTATGTTGAATGGTAGATTAAGACCCAGTCCCGTTTCCCTTTTCTACCCCCCTTTGCTTCTCCGTACCCCTTGAAAGGAAGTGATGAGGGGTACGGGTGTAAACATTCCCCTACGAAATGAGATCCCCCTTCTTCACAGTTATACGTCATCAGAAGCCGTTGCTAGTTGCTATACGTCAGCCAAAGTGGCAGGTTTCTATGACAACTGCTGCTCATTCAAGGGCCGGAATGTTATGAGGCGATGTGTTTCCTCTGGCTTCCCTGATGGACATGTACATGTTATAGTTACAAAATATCAGAAAAGAGTCCTGGAAAAGTTAGCTAAGTCACTTCAGCATCTAATGTTAGTGGCACTGAGGGCTATGTTGATGAACGCTAACGTTAGCAACATTAGCATTATCGATAGCTACATTAGCAAATCAGCTAGCGTAATGAACATTGATTAGCGGTAAGCAATAAGTTGAAGAACGGGACTGCAATGGAGTCAACACCAATGGGGGAGAGAGGAACCAGGCCCCCATAAATGTAAGTAGTCTACACGCGTAGCTTAGGATATAAAAATTACATACAGATGCATATACTTTACATTTATGGGGGCCTGCTTTCCATTGTTGTTGACTCCAGTGTATGCTGGGAAATATCGTATACCCCTTCGTCTGAAGTGTGGTCCAAGGCTGGCTTCATTTGGAGGGTTGTGTAGCCCTCCCCTTTCATCCAAAAGAGATAGCCCCTCCCCTCACGTGAACCCGCAAAATAGGTGGGGGGAGAGGGGGCAAGGGAGAGATATGGGAATTTTGCTTCCATCCGTCCATCTCCATCTACCAAAACTTTAAACAGGATGTCCACTCACTTTACCAAGCGGCAACCATCAACCATCATCCAGGAAGGACATTAAGTTGCAGTTCCTCCACTGACCACTAGGTGCTAGCTCCATAACAGAGCAAATCCCCATTGACCCCCATGTTAAAAGTAGAATTTAACATATTTACGGCCTGGTACTATAATATTTGTTGTGGTTACACATTACATCCATGACAACTCTATGGGGGATTAAGTTTTTTGTACCACATCAGATAAATTTCTATTAAGCAATAAAGCTGACCAATCAGATGCCAGGATGTCATTTGTTGTGCTTGATTGACAGCTAGCCTCTGGGTCTGGCTCTGCCCTTGGCTTTGACAGCTTTGTCCCGCCCCTTTGCAACATGGCTGTACAAATCTATGGGTCATGTGACTGCTTAGTTTGTCCAGTATTTACAGTCAATGGTGTCGAAACCCATCAGAAAGTTTGCTTTGAAACATTTGCAGCTGCGTACGTCTGTGGAGTTGGTTAAGACGTGCTCTGAAAGTCTGACCTCGTACATCCAACAACCACCCAAACAAATGCAATCACATTTTATTTTTTACCATCAAAAAAATAATGAAATCTACTCGTGCAGGGAAGTAAAGCAAAGCCTGTTTCAAACAAATTAGGCTGAAATATAACAAAGGTAAGTCAAAGTGAATTAAAATGGTCCTGAATGAGTAAACCGACAGGTGTGGAGGTGTTATGGAAAGGTGAGACTGATGGACAACAATGAGGAGGAGGATTGAGTGTCGTTCTGAATGATCCACGTCCAGATTCCTCCAGGTGGTCTTCCCCTTGCAGAGTGGAGGGAAACATCACTGTTTGGCCTCCCACACACACACTTTCTCTATTTCATTAACAGGAAGGCCATTGTGCTAAATGAGGCATCACCCTGCAGAGGAAAACTAATGGCTTGCATGAGGCGCCGTGTCAGGACTGTAAATCCACAGACTCTCCATCAGCGAGTGCTGAAGAGCCTCAAAAACCCGTTACAACTCAACGAGTTTGAATTTCAGACATGAGCATAAACAAAAGAAATCAAGCCAAATCAGCAAACCTTTACGTGTAGCCTCGAACAGGTTTATTAGAAAGCATAAATGGAACTACAAACATAAACTACAAGCGCTTCCTGAAAGTTTTAAAGCTCCATCCAGGTATGACCTTCAACTTCACACTTTTGTTAATCCTTAGATGCAAAACTTCAAAAAAGTGAAAAATAAGAAAAAGCCCTTTCACACAAAAATGTGCACGTAGCAAAAACAAGCTACAAACCATTATACTTCTTCTTTAATGTTTTATTTTTCAGTCCTAATCACATATCAAATATTGATGAATTTTCAAAGGTTTTAACCCCAAATTGCCAAGTTTTTTGTCCATTTAATTTTATGATGTAAAAAACACAATAATTGATGTATTTTTAGTAAACTTTAATGCAAACTGGATTATTTATCACAGCTTGGTAAAAGTGAATAATTAGCAGCAACATTTATTTATATGCATTTATTTGTGTAATGTCAATAAAATACTCATGTTAAAGATGTTTCAACACATAAATGTGCGCTGACAAAGAACGAGCTATAAAAATGTTATTTAAAAAAAACAAACAGGAAATAAATATTTTCCCAAAACTTTTTGTAAACTAGCATCAGTGCTAATCATACAAAAACAGGCGTTTTAATGCATTTCAATGTGCAGATTTTAGTATGTATGTTAATGTATGTTGAAGACCCTACATACTAATAATGAAAAATACATCATTAAAATTATCATCAGTATGTCATCAATAGTACGCCTGAAAAAATGATAAAATATTCTATTAATTAAAAGCCAAAAACACAAAAAATGTGCTTGTGTGAATCAAAGGGTTGAGTTTTATTTTTATGAGCAGGATGATGATGACCTCAGAGCGACATGTGTTTGCTGCAGGTGTAATGAAATTTCACGTTCACATGAAACGGACAACTTAACCTCTGACCGCTGAATTCTGATCAGTTCATCCCGGACTTCTAATCAAATTCCTTCCATTTCCGAGATGAAGACGTGGCAGCAAAAATAGGATCTAGAGACGTACGAATGGAAGGAATAACCGAGAACATAATGGCAAAGGCCACAGCTGTCATCGGAGCTGAGGCATAAAGAGGAAAAATAACGTTTAGAGAGGCTTTGGAGTCGTCCCCGCGGCCGCTGCAGGAAGCAGACGCTACATCACCATCAGGGAGAGAGGCCGAGCGTTTACCTCACAGATAAATGAGATTTATATCAAAGGTCAACAGAGGATGTCCGCTATTATGTCCACTATCCACTTTCATTCCTCCAAAAGAAAAAAAGAGAAAAAGAAAAAAAAAGTGCTCTCTATTGACTTCCATTCCACCACAGGTGTTCTACAAACGGGCGGACATGGCCATCGGCTCGCTGACCATCAATGAAGAGCGCTCGGAGATTATCGACTTCTCTGTGCCGTTTGTGGAGACCGGGATCAGCGTGATGGTGGCTCGGAGCAACGGCACCGTCTCCCCATCTGCTTTTTTAGGTGAGAAACTGGATCCACATCCCAAAACCGCCTCTGGTCTTGCCGCCAGACGAAAGGCCCAGCCTCATGTTTGCTCGTCTCACAGAACCTTACAGTCCAGCGGTCTGGGTCATGATGTTCGTCATGTGCCTGACGGTTGTGGCCATCACGGTCTTCGTCTTCGAGTACTGCAGTCCGGTCGGGTACAACCGCAGCCTCGTCACTGCAAAAGGTAAGTCTCATGACCTTTGTTGGGTGGAAGGGCATGCACACATCAAAGAGATTTAAAAAAAAGGCGCTGGAATTAACTGCTGTAGGAGATTTAATGACTAAATGTAGAACAGAGTTTTTAAATTAAATTCATCGCATGTTTTGAAGCCAAAGTATACTAATGTTGGGTATTTCATTATTTAAATGAAACGTTAATTTTCCATTTGTATGGAAATCTACCTCGTTATATTTCACTTCTTGGCTTATGGAAAAGGAGCTCATGAAGCCCTTAAAAGCAAATCTGGAGAAAAAGATTTCAATAAACAAAACACAAAAGACATTTTCCTTCATTTCTGTTTCCTTCATTACAGGTTTGGACAAATTGGTCCTTTTGAGCTCAAAGATAATTTTCTGACTTTCTGAATCAAATAAGAATAAAAAATATACGTTTGTTTTCGCTTGTTGAAGAGAAATACATCCACAGTTTAATATCAAGACCTCAGTCCACAGATAACCAAACCAGTTGATTTGTTTGAGGCCCAGTTTAACCACAGACTGTTCGGGAGCACAGTCCAGAAAGAAAATGAAGCCTACAGATCTGACAGAGGCCAACGAAGAAGAACAACCAATAAAATGTCAACATTACAACAGCGACAGGTGGTGAAATCCCACCTTCAATGCATCGTATGCGAATAACCTCACATCTAATGCAGTAATAGTACACAGAAGTACTGCACACAGCTCATAACAGCATCCCTAAACAAACAAAAAGGGCTGGACAACTGCACATGGACGTGTTTACAGACTAAGATCAGCTACATGATGTTACATTCAGCAGACTCTTTGATCTAAAGTAATGGAGTAAATTACAGAGTAAGTTCAGGTAGATCAGCAGCTAGGACATGAGTCAAGGTCAGCTCAGGAAGTTAAAGAGACGACGCAGCTGCAACAGAAGGAATTCTAGGAAGAGGAGAGTTTTAGAGGGACCAGAGGAACCACGTGGAGAACTGTCTCCACTGAGATGGACAAGGACAGTCTACCAATCCATGTTCTAGAAGGGGTGTAGACCTTTACAGCTGAGGTCATATCAGCAGGTGAGGACCCCGAAATCACCTTGTAGATGTGTGTCAGTCACTTCTGCTTTACTGGGGCAGCCACTGGTAGCCAGTATAGCTCCATGAACTCAGGTGAGACATGGACCCTTCTGGGTTGATTAAAGACCAGATGCACCCCCACGTTCTGGATCTTCTGTTGGGGTCTTAGCTCAGAATCTGGAGGCTCATCTAGGAGGATATCGCAGTTATCGAGGTGAGATACCACCACAGCCGGAACCAGGAGCTGTGTTGAGTCAGGTATGCTCTTGTTTTCTGGATGTTGTAGAGGACAAAGAGACGTGACTGAGAAAACTGAAGCAACGAGGTCAGAGAAGGACAGCTGGTCATCCACCATGACACCCAGGTTCTTACTGGCCTTTGTAGGAGCGACGATAGAAGAGGAAATGTTTATTGTTTTTATAATCAGTTTGATCGAATGGTGGGCAAGGACAGCCAAGACCTTGACAGCTTCAGCTGAAGGTGGAGTTCCTTCATCCGGGCAGACAGGTGCAGACGGACAAGCAGAAATACGTGCAGAGACTCTGGTTTCATCTGGTGGGAACGATAGAGTTGAGTATCATCTGCATAGCAGTGATACGAGAAGCCGTGTCATTGAGTAATCCGGTCCAGAGGTGGTGTATAAAGCAAAAGAAGGGGTCCAAGCATCTTGAGGTGATGGCATGAGGGAACACCAAGGAACCGCCAAATTTAGCTTGATCGCTAAATTGACTTCGTACAGCTTTATAGCAGCCGTCACAAAGTGAAACTGGCTCAGCAGGAAAATATATTCTTGATATTTATCCATGTTTCTCTAAGACTGGTCGTCCTGAAGACTTGAAGCTCTCTTAAGTTGAAAAAAGTTTACTTCCACTGCGTTAAAAAAGTTCAGACGGCAAGTTGCAGATGATGGTGAGCGAGTAAATTATTCCCATGAAAGGAAACCTGTTTTACCTTCCTCCTCCCTCCCTCACTGCATCATTCCGCATCTCATTTAAAGGAAGTTTTGAATAAAAACCCACAAGAAAGCATCTTGTGACTGCACAAGAATATGAAACTATGGAGCTCCAAACACAGGACCAAAAGGTCCGACGGCCAAACTCGAAGACGGGTCACTGTCTTTGAAGATTTCTGTTGAGCGCAAGAAATGTTGCGCTTCATATGGTTTTTTGTTTTGTTTCGTTTCGTTCTGTTTTTTTTGTTTTTTTTGCAGTGTGGCCATAAATCTGACCTTCTAGAAATAAGCACAATAATACTAAATATCAGGAAAAATAACATAACAACAAACAACATAAAAACCTGCAAATGGGGTAAGAAACATGTACTTGGCGACAATTCTTAAAATTCGATATACATGAGTTTTTGTAATGCAGCCATCACATGTTTGGATCTGTTGAAAGTGATTATTTTAGCAAAGAACTAATGACTGCTGAACTTACTGCTCTCAAAAATGTCTTTGAAAATATTTATTTTTTCTGTATGAAACGATGTTTCTGGTCGTAAACTGGCCTCCTGTCGTTTCCAGATCCTGGAGGTCCCACCTTCACCATCGGGAAATCCGTTTGGCTGCTGTGGGGAATTGTCTTCAACAACTCCGTCCCCATTGAAAACCCGAAGGGCACCACCAGCAAGATCATGGTCCTGGTGTGGGCGTTCTTCGCCGTCATCTTCCTGGCCTCCTACACAGCCAACCTGGCCGCCTTCATGATCCAGGAGCAGTACATCGACACGGTCTCAGGCCTGAGCGACAAGAAGGTGCAGACGTCTGCTTGTGTTTGATGAACAGCTCCGTTCTGGGTCGGAGTGTCCGAATCGAATCACACAGAGACAGTTTAAGAATAGGATGTCAATGAAAAAGCATAAAAGATGTTTCAGACAAGTGGATTTTCCGGGCAGACGGTGATTATAATTTCCCGGCATTATCTTATGCATACTCACTCAGCCCTGGGGACGTCTCTTGAAAACGAGTATTGACGAGAAAATCCATGTTAAAGCGGCTCCGAGGGGGGGATTAAGGAGGTATTTGAGAAAAAGTCAGAGCTCTCCAGTGCTCATTATGATTTTAGAAAATCATTTACAGTTCTACGTTTGACAGAAACAAAACCACTTTGACGTGGACTCTGTGGATTATTGAAGGTTTTGGCACTTAAATTGTTCTGTTTTTTTGTTTAGTTGCACTCGACTCATCAGACAAATGTAGTGTTTAAAAGAGCAAAAAAGCAACCCTCAGTTCTTAGGTGTTCATGTGAAGCGGTGCTGAGCGTCGTGGAACTGTGTCAAATCCATCCTCAGGTGAACAAGATTCCAGTAACAGCATATCGTCATTTATTCAGACACAACTAAGTCTGTTTGCTGCTTTATGTCAAAAAGTCGTGATTGAGTAAAGATTTTACAACAAAAAGTTTTAGCCAAAACTGTATTGAACTTTATTGAAAATGTTTGAGTTGAAATTATACAAAATCTTCAATTTTATGACTGTTTATGTCAAAATTCTGCATAAAATTTTATATTTTCCAAAATCACAATTTGGTGACAGCATGATAAAAAGTCTTGGTTTTTTGAAAAAAAATAAATCCTGATATGCAAAATTTGTAAAAAGAGTCAGTTTTATCAAATTTTTCGAAATTAAAAGTCCTTTTTTCCCTTTTATTTCTTTTTTAAACACAATCCAGTCCAGGAACTAGCGGAAAATCTGACTGATTGAAAGCGTAAAGATTAACCGGCCCTTTAACGGTAACCATGGTGATGAGTCTGTTTTAGATGTATACTTCCTGTATTCTCACTGCTGCTAATTAATTAGATAATTATGGTCCTGCAAACAGCAGGAGGATAACAGGAGTTCAAAATGAACCCTTCGGGACAGATATATTTAAAACTAATCATGACAGAATTCTAAAATCTAAAAATGCTGGAGTGGTCGGTGTCGCTGTGTTCGTGTCTCTGAGCTCCCAGCTCTGACAGCGCTCCTAAATGACAAAACTAGTCCTTTAATTAGATCACAAAACATCAGGGTGAGGGACAAATTTAATTTCATCTAACACACGTGTCAAACCATCAGCAATGATTATTATCCAAATGATGGAAGCTAATTTTTATTTAGTTACACTGGCTGCAGGTCAAGAAACCAGATCGTGTTTGTTGCCTTCAACTAATTCCACCTCCCTCAACAGTTTCAGAAGCCGCAGGAGCAGTATCCTCCGTTCCGCTTTGGTACGGTCCCAAATGGCAGCACGGAGCGCAACATAAGGAGCAACTACCCCGAGATGCATGCCCACATGGTCAAATACAACCAGAAGGGAGTGGAGGATGCCCTGAACAGCCTCAAAACTGGGTAGGTGTCTGCACAGAAGCCCGTACATTCATGAACACGGCTGGAGTAACACTCTTCCCCTGACTGCTCCAGGAAACTGGACGCTTTCATCTACGACGCTGCCGTGCTGAATTACATGGCTGGCAAAGATGAGGGCTGCAAGCTGGTGACCATTGGCAGCGGGAAGGTGTTTGCTACGACGGGTTACGGCATCGCCCTGCAGAAGGATTCGCGCTGGAAGCGACCCATCGACCTGGCCCTCCTGCAGTTCCTGGCCGATGGTAAAACCTTCGCAGCGCTTCCACAAACACAGAAGACACACCATAAATGATGCCACTCACAACAAGTTTGAAGAACACAGCAGATTTATTCAGTTTTTTCGAGCTTCCGCGTCTAGAATGAAAAACGCAGAGCTGAGATACATCACGATTTCATATCAGGCTCCAATCAGAATAAAGCTCCTGTGACTTTAAGAGAAAGGCCTGTTGCTTTTGTAAGCAATCTTTCGACATAGTTACCATGGTTACCGTTAAAAGGGCCACATCATCACCATGGTTACCGTTTCACTACTTGCTCGTTGACCATGAGCTGCACAAACAGGCCTTGAACTTGTGTCCTCTGCTTTTTTGTCTTTCACAGGCGACACACAAAAGCTGCAGACCGTCTGGCTCACGGGCATCTGCCGAAACGAAAAGAAGGAGGTCATGAGCAGCAAGCTGGACATCGATAACATGGCTGGAGTCTTCTACATGCTGCTCGTCGCCATGGGCCTGAGCCTGCTGGTTTTCGCCTGGGAACATCTGCTCTACTGGAAGCTTCGACACTCAGTTCGCAAGTCGGACCGACTGGACTTCCTCCTGGCTATCAGCAGGGTAAGCATGTATATGAAATATGAAAGGACCCCGGACCATTAGAGAGCAGGTCAGGTCTTTAGAATTGTAAATAAACCTTTGATAAATCTCTAAAATGCAGCTTTGGAAGTATTGCACGTACAATAAGTCAAAGTGGAACAAACCTAGAGTGGTCCAAGGGGGCAACGGAAGAAGTAAAAGGTGGAATGAGCCTCCAGGAATAGAAAGATTTCATGGATATTTCCAGAAGTAAAGCGATGGTCATGATGCCGAAGAAACTGAATTTAAATTGCCCCATTAAAACCTTCATCTGTGCATCAAGACTGCTTAAAGGCGATATTTTGTATTCCAAAGCGACACATAATTTGAAAGTAAAATAAAGCTGGTGGAGAAACAAATGTGGGAAGTGCATGGTCAGCAGCTTTCAACATATTTTCATGCCTCTTTTTAAACACTGTGCTGCCTAAAAACAGCATTTTAATCAGTGACAGACAACAAATCCGTTTCTACAATAAACATATTCATGGTTTAACCTCTTCTGCTGTGTTAAGTTAATAAGATTTCTGCAGAAAATTACCAAGTTAATCAGAGTGTAATCACATTTGCTGGTGTGTTCTGGGATCCAATGAAGCCTTGAGACTGTGATCGACATTTGTCCAACTCAGGGCCCCTGAGAGCGAGCAGAGACGAGGTTTCTATGTGACTTCCTGTTTGATTCAGTTCTGACATCAAAATGTGGAATAGCTGAGGTGGAGAGCAGCTGGTTTAAGGTGGAATAGCTGAGGTGGAGAGCAGCTGGTTTAAGGTGGAAT
>JBAMYA010000023.1:616963-647427 GCA_037176975.1 Arrhamphus sclerolepis | reverse complement strand
GTTCTCCTCCTCAGTTATTCCACCTTAAAGCAGCTGTTCTCCACCTCAGTTATTCCACCTTAAAGCAGCTGTTCTCCTCCTCAGTTATTCCAGGTTCAGAGCTGAATCCAACAGGAAGTCACGTTAAAATGTCCTCACAAATGTAGAAGTTAGAAACTATGTACATGATTGTCTCGAGTTTGACACATATGGATTGTAAATAAACGATAACATCCAGAAATACTTTGCCCCCCTCACATAAAAAAATAATCCCTAAAACTGAGCAAAGACAAAACGCTTCCACTCGCCTTCAAATCGAAGCTCCGCTTTAAACGAGGATGATTGTTGTTCTTCAGAATCCTTCACGTGACGCGGACGGATTCCTGAAAGCACAAACATACGCTTCAGGTGGTGAAAGAAGTTAAAGATGTCAGCAGCGGTTTCTGGGAAGCTGCGGCTCTCGGCCGCCGTGTCGGACGCTGGACGGCGATGATGGCGTCGTGAGCGGCGATGCTCCTCTGCCTCCCAGCCAGAGACCCACCTGTCCGTCACAGCTGGAGCCTCGTCGTTCACGCGGCAACGAGAGTGAGCGATCGGTCCCGGTGCGTTCGTTTGTCTTCGGACGCCGGCGTCTGCTCCGATCTCGTTATCAGGCAGCAGAACACGAGTCGGCGCCGTGGCAGCTTCTTTTTCTGGCCGCTGAATAAAGTTTTAGGTCCAGCAGATCCCTCAGCATCACTTTGTTTTATGAGACATATTTTAGAATCAAACCTGACGTCTTCTTTTTCCCCACATTTGTCTAAATAACAAATTTTTCTTTTTTTTTTTTTTAGAAACTTGAGTGTAAAACCACGTGGACAAGCTCAGTCTGTCAGCGATTTGTTTATTAAAAGATTCTTCATTTAATAAATTCCCTTTCCTGAATCACCAAGAACGACTCCACCTTTCACCACGGAGAAAAAAAATTTGGTCCCTTTCAACAAACGTGATAAATTACTCTTAATTACAGAAAATTCATGCAACAAAAGTTCCATGAAAAAAGGCACACAGTCCAACCAGCAGCTAGTAAGGCCTCTGTGGGGGAGGGGAGGGGCGGGGCAAACTGGCTGTTTTATTTCTTTTTCCAGTTTCATTTCTTGATGTCAGTCAGGATGATGTTGGCCGTCACAAACATGAGGCAGAACGCGGCCCAGATCAGGACGAACCACACCCAGAAGGCGTGGCGGAAGGGCGAGCGGTGCTTGTTGACGCAGTCTCGGCCCATCACGGGCTCCAGGTGGCGCCTGGCGTAGTAGACCAGGAACGCCGGGACCACGTACTGGATCCCCGTGCCGGCGTAGGACCCCGTGATGCCCACCAGGGACTCCAGGTTGTGGGTGCAGAAGGCCACCACGATGGGCGGCACCAGGGTGATGAGCGGGAACACGACGCGGTCCACCACCCACGGGTAGGTGCCGCCGTCTCGGTGGAACAGCGTCTTCCAGTTGTTGCGGAGCGTCACGGCGATGATCGGGAAGTTGGTGCTGATGGTGAAGACGGGGAACAAGCCCAGGAAGTAGCGCAGCGCCGGCACGTCCAGGACGTTGCAGTTGTCGGTGAAGTTCAGGGTGTACATGTCGTACAGCAGCGAGCTGTCGAAGCAGAAGATGGCGGTGAACGACAGCAGCACGTAGAAGCCCAGGATCAGGACGTAGTCCGCCAGGACCAGGCTGCCCACGCGCTTCTTGTCCGAGATGGGCGTCACCAGCGACGGCAAAGAGTGCTGGCACATGAAGGAGTACACGCAGACCCCGAACAGGTTGGGGACCCCGGAGAAGTTGGCGACCGGCGGGTGGCCCTCGCCGGTGCCTTTACTGATGCGGATCAGCGCCAGGATGATCATCATGGTGAATGCTGGGAGGGAAAAACAAACAACACCATCAGAAGGCAGTTTAACGGGACAGAACCGAAACCATGGACCTGAAGAACACAAAACTGATGAAGACGCATGCTTTTATTTTGAAAAAGAGAGAGGATTTCATGCTTGACCTGCAGGGTTCGTTCTAATACGAAAATAAAAGAAAAATGGACCGAAACTTCACCTCATCTGGTCCCATAAAAGAGAAAACTTGTGGCCAGAACATTTCTGAGGAATCGTTTCATTCAGAGCTCAAAAAGTCAGGATTTAGTAAAGGATTTAAACAAGATAGTAAAACTGCTGCAAAAACTTGATATTTTCAAAAAAAAAATACTTTCAGTTAAAAAAAAAGTCAGAATTTTGTGACATTTGGGACTGGAACGCTCGGAGCGGATCCAAACTCGGTAAACCCAGACGAACCGTAAACTCACCGACTAAACTGAGGTTAATTTATTAACTTTTAAAAGTTTTGGCCCCTTTAAAGCACTCTGGCTGGCCTCCACGTGAGAAGAGCGTGATATAAATCTGCTCTACTTCGCCCTTAAACACGTTAAACGGACGCCAGAGGACCTGCTGATTATTCTGCCGGTGCTGAGCTGCCGTCCAGCTGTTTGTCCCAGAAACATGAAGCGTAAATAAGCAGCGATGGAGACGGAGCGGCGGCCCGGCGCCAGCACCTCCCGCTCCAGCTGATTCCTGGAGGTGCTTCTACGGCAGCCGGCGTGACTGTGTCCAAAGGAGTTTCCTGAGTGTCGCTACAGTCCTGTCATGGACTGAAAGTCATCTCTCTCACACACACACACACACTCTCACACACACACACAAACACACACACACACACACACACACACACTTTCTGAATGTTAGTTCCAGCCTTGGCGTGGCCGGCAGCCAGCTCCTCGCCTTTCATCACCAGCTGTCCTTTAAACGCAGAGTGACATTTTAGGAAGTGACACTCGGACCACGAGCTGACACACATGTGGAGGACATCGGTCCTCCACGCCGCCATGATGCGTGACATCCCTGCTGCCTGTGACGGGAAGGTTTCACGTCTGGAGGGAACGAGACCTCAGTCTCCACCGCGGTCGAGACTGACTGTTAAACTTCTCGATAAGAAGGAGTGAAAACTAATTTAGCTGGAACGCAAAAGGTGAAGGGAAAAATGAAACAGATCAGCAGGAAAGTACGTCCGTATGTATGTAAACTATAACTCCTCAATCATTTATTGCAGTAAAATTGATTCTTCTGTTTCTGAAGAAGAAGGTTCTGAGAGCCTTTTTAATTTGTGCATTTTGCAGTCGGTATAAAACAAAGTCTTCCAAATACACACTAACGGTGGATTCACATCGAGGTCGTAGAGGCGGCGCCAGGCCGCACTTATATTCTCACCATAACGGCCATGATGTGAAGTCTGGGGAGACTCTGGAGGATCCTAGAAGAAGGCAGAAGGTGCAAGCATGTGCAGCTACCACGTACGCAGCTCCACAGCTCCACAGATGTCCTTTGGTCTACAGGACAGTTTCTTTACTCTGTTGCTGACCTGGTCAACGGAGAGCCAGAGTGAATCGCTGGTGGATCACTGCTGAACTCCTTTTTGGACTGTCAGTCTCTTTGCCTGGTCCACTGATGGACCTTTGTCCACGGATCCCTATAATAGCTCCTACTCGGCTTGGCAAACAGGACCTTCTTCGTGATTGCAGTGCTGTCAGCGCGATGGGCTTCAGATATCGTGAGTAAATGAAACCTCTGAGGGTATCGTCTTCATGATCTTCTGGATTTCATCATTTGTGGAGACAAAGCTGTGAACTTCCTCTGAATCGTCTGATGCTCGCTTTCTTGTCCACGCTCCTTTTGCCATGCTCCGTAGGACGTGGTGCCAACAAACGGCTCGGTAGGGAACCATGCTGGTGTACCATAAATGAACCGATCTAACACACTCCTCTGGGATTTTCCATCTTGTGCACAGGTTGAAATCGTGGTCTGTTAAGATCTGTTAAGGTGCGTGAGGTCTCAGTTAGCTAGCTAGTTAGCTCATTGTCCCTTTTGAGAAATCCATCTCCACAGGTTCTTACATACGTTGGCACATAACGCTGACCTAGAACTGTAGACGTACCGCTGGCAGATTTACGTTTGCTCTGCAGGTCTGTCTAGCTGCCCTCCTTTAAAGCTCATTAATTATGCCCAAAGGTCTTGAGGAGCCAATCAGATCAGTCTATCCGTGTAGAAAGTCCCCAAGAGGGTTTAATGTGACGACAGAGCTGAGATGTTGCAGTCTGGATGGTAGACAGCAGCCGTTTGAATCAGCTTTGACATCGACAGTTAGTTAGAGACTCCGGGATTGTGGTGGATGAGGTCCATCTCATTTACAAATGGTCAGAAACGTCTGGTGAACTTGCTCTAACGATTAAGGAAGCTATTCAAGAAGGAATGTGAACATGGTTACGTACATCTGTCTAATGTTAGCTGTAGGCACAGTTATGGTTTTAGAAGATCCTGAGTTTTTGAGCACAACGGTTATTCTCAAATTCTGCTGGAAGAACGGCATCAATCTAAACTAATAAATACTGATGCCGTTGGCTCCGCCTCCTGGACGAGGAGGGTCCTCAGGCTCATTTTCAGACCCTCCATCTGTCCAGATGTGGTTCTGATCTATCAGCTAACGTAACAGAAGAACAACATTCACAAAAAAAAGAGCATTCACTTCTAACGTGGACAAATGAGCAGACTGACTGTTGTCGCTGCAGAGATCTTGTTGATCTTGCAAGTAAAAAATAAAAAAATACTTTAGTGGATTATCTTTTCATGCAGGCATTTAAAAACAGCATGTACCCTGCTTTGAAACTTCTCTTGAACTCACATCAGCACAGATGTCAGCGCTCACACACATTCACAGCCAAAGTCGATGAAACCTGTTGCACAACTGTTCAATATTTAATGCATCTTTGGCTCCGGTCCAATGTAATCTCTGGCTCTGGAGACAGCTCTGCTCTTCCCAATTTAAACGTTAACCCCCTTATACAGAGGTCAGATTGATGGGCAGCAGACCAGCTTTCAAGGACGAGGACGCGCAGGTATGAAAAAAAACATTCCCTTCCCTCATTATATCAGTATATCTGTGTCACCTGACGCCATAAACCCGCCTCTTCTCGTCTGCTAAGCTAGAAACTCACTTTCCACCGCTGTAACATGAGAAGCATCTCTGTCTCCTTCCTCTCCACCTTTAGATACCACCTGAGAAACTGCACACTGCTAAAAAAGAAGGAGGAAGCCACCCCCAACCCCCATTTGTTTAGAGTGACTCAGAGTAGCTGGGTATTACATTATCTAAAGCACTTTGAGGGTTTGGCCAAAACTACGACGCTGCAAGAGACGCTGAAGGAGGACGGTTTGGCTGGTTGTTCTGGGAAGCATTCAGACTGAAAGATCTGCCCATGATTCAGGAGGTTTTAGGCAGATTGGAGGAAGCGCTGTTTTTCTTGAAAAAGTAAGAACACTCTTTTTGGGACCACAAGTAACATCAGACCTGCAGACCTCAGACTGCAAGTTGGGATGTAACAAGTTAGAAATACATGAAGGCGCTTGACCATTCAGGGATCTTAAAATGTATTCTGGTAACCAGTGAAGAGAGTGTAAAACAGGTGTGATATGAGTCAGCGTGCACCAGATAAAAGTCTGAAGGTGGATAAGCTCCTTCTTTTTAAAACAGCTGAAGAGACCTTTATAATAATCAAGACATGAGGACATAAAAGCACAAATAATCATCTCCAGTTGAGCCTGGGACACAAGAGGACATGAAGATGAAAGAAACTGTTGAGTCAAAGATAACGCCACATAGGTCTGACCAGAAGACGCTACAGGACCTTCTGAGTTCAGCTGTGAGTAATCAGCCCTCAACCACTTCATTGTGGACGAGCAGTTTGTTGAGGAGTCTGTGGAACTCAGTGGGCTTGAAAGAGCCGTACAGCAGGATATCATCTGCATAAAGGTGGTGAGACGCTTCAGCTGCACTTGCTGATTATCTGTCTTAATGAAAGCAGAGATAAAAGAACGAGTATTGGCCCCAAGACAGAACCCTGAGGAACCCCAAAGGTCAGCTGAACTGATTCAGACAGAATCTGAAAATCCAAGTCATAGATAGTTTTATCAACTTTTTTCAACTTAACAGTCATGGAATAAATCACATTAACCTGCAGAGGTTTATCTCAGGCCTGAGACCAAGCTAACCGATCAGGCTACGGCGAGCAACATTTACATACAACTTCCAGTCATGAGTATTGTGCTTTACTACACTGTTTTACAGTAACCAAGAACAACTTATCAGATGGAAATAAATCCAAATTTAATTTATTGGAAATAACCTCTACATTGACCTTTACACTGCAGTGAAGTAGGAAAAGATTTAAAGGTTGAAAGACAAGTTTGAGCTTGACTGGTAACCTGATTGCGCATAAAAAGGGGGGACAGGACTCCTACACTGTGAAATGTCTCATTTATCTGTTGTACATATTTAGTTTCACTGGCTTCCAGTGAATCCAGAACAGGATTTAAGGAGTTAGTGACATCTTAAATAACTCATATTTCCATATTATCCCAAAGGATAAGTAAAGTGGGAATCAGAGCCTTCAGTCATCAGGCTCTTCTGCTGGTGAATCAACTCCTGGGTGACTTCATCCTTATTATCCTTATATTATTATTTTTTACCTTTAGAAAACATATCACCCTGTCTCAGGTGACCTGGTTTAGGTTTAGTTAAACTAATAAATACTGATGCAGAGGACTCTTTCTTCATTCTATTTACTCTGCATCTTAAGATTTTTTTTGTCCTGTATCAAATATCGTCAGGCTAATCTCAGAGGATGTCTCTTTCCTGTCCTCTAGTCCCTGTTCCCTCCCTGAGTCTGGTTCGATGGAGGTTTTTTTTTTCCTGTTAATGAGGAGTTCTTGCTCTCCACCATCGCCTCATGCTTGCTCAGGACGAGGACTGATTTGAAGAGAAGATTTATTTATTCTTATTTTATTTATAGACATGGTTTAAATAGAATGGAAATGGATTGTAATTGGATTATGTGAAATTGGACTGAACAGGTTGTGTAAAATTCCTTGAGATGAACGTTATAAATAGGCATTATGAAAATAAACTAAACTGAACACTATTGTTAAAATATCCACTGTTCTGCCAACCCTCAGATGGTTGCAATGTTCAGGCTCTCAGGCAGAAACCACAATCGATTCTGTGGTTTAACCATCACATGAACACTTCTGAAAACAAAACCAGTGAATGCTGCTCATCACTGCAACCACACATGAAATTCAAATTTTAAAGCAAAAAGCCACCCTCTGGTTTGACCAATCAGTATGCTAGGAAGTCACGGATGCTGCGTATTCTAGTCACCATCCAGCTTGTCATTCGAACACTGCTCATAAGTCACCATCTGTGATGGGATGAAGGCCGTTTAGTGGCTTTAGAGCTCTCGTCTTCTTGGATCTCAGCACAGCATTTGACACCACTGAACACAAGATTCTTCTGAATAGATTAGAGCAGGTTGCTGGACTCAGGAGGAACGGAATTAAAAGGGTTCAAGTCATATTTATCAGACCGATTTCAGTTTAATGTAAATAATGATTGTTCCTGACGTACTAGAGACAACTGTGGAGTACCACAGGGCGCTGTTCTTGGTTCCTTGAGGAGACATAGTTAGGGAGCATAACATCAATTTTCACTGTTATGCAGACGATACTCATCTATATGAGCAACAACCACACAAAGTAAATCAAACAGACTTCCTGCTTCTCAATAAAAAGTTATTTTAATTGGCCCAAAGCAATGCAGGGAGGCACTCTTGAGCCGAACAGTTAATCGAGATCACATTACCTTAGCCTCCTGCTATAATGTCAGGAACCTCTGAGTCATATTTGATGAAGATTTGTCTTTTAACTCTCATGTGAAACAGGTCACATAGTCATCAGGAAAATTAGAAACACCCTCACTGTTGTGTCTCAATTGTCCTGTCTTTAAATGTCCCACTACTGGTGATCCTTAGCCCTCTCTGACAGAACCAGGATTTCAGGTGTTAATAAAGATGTTAGCATAAACTGCCAGAGAGGACTGGTGAAGGACACGCTCACCCCTCACATTGGGACAAAAAATCTGCTACAAGATGAAACTGCATATATACATTGACTGGTTTTGCCAGATGACGGCGTTAACCATGAATATACATGCAGACGAGAAAAAAAAAAAAGAAACATCCTCACTGATGCAGAGAAATTAATCCATGCCTTTGTTACCGCCCGGCTGGATTATTGTAATGCATTATTTTCTTGTATACTCATGTTAAAAACCTTCAACTGGTCCATAATTCTGCAGCAGAACAGAACTGGGAACAGAAATCAAATCTCACCAGTTCTAGCTTCATGACATTGTCTAGAATTGAATGACATCCAGATGGGAAACAAGTCTTTCAGAGAATGAATACTTATTTCAGCAACACAAACTAGTGTGCACAGCAGATCTCTGGAACATCTGGAGCCTCGTAAAATAGACAAAAATACAGCAAAAGAAGCCTACAACTATTGTCAGATAATAAAGGAAAAAGTAGAAGAGCTGCTCCTGTCATGACTTGTTTTTATGTGCTGCTGGTATGAAACTCAAAATTTTCATAATTGATGACCATTTCATCCATTTTCACTTGTCTATACTTGTTTATTTACCTTTTAAAGAAGTGTTGCTTCACTTTAACCTTCTAATTACAAATCTTGCCTTAATTTACAGATTTCTTTCCCCATCAGCATTAAGAAAAAAGTTAAAAACAGGCTGCTGACACCCTCGTGAAGGCTTTCTGTCAACCTCGACTCTCGGCTCCAAAGACCCTCCACAAAGTCGTTCATTCAGACGGAGCCAGACGTTTACCTCTGCACATACCTGTCAAGATATGGTGATTAGATGTTTTCTCAGCACTTGACGTGCCTTGACAGCCAAAGAGCAAATTGAGGAAGTGTCAAACAACCACATATCACGTCCACATAACTAGCGCCCGTCCATCTCGCAGCCTGTGATTTATATTACCTGGATGGGAACGGCAATGACCTTGCGAGGAATGCTTCAACTTAACGACTCCCCAGAGCAAGCACGTACAGCTGTATTGTCTCTGTTAGACAACAGCAGCTAAGACGAGGCTTCAATGCTTCACAGAGTCATCGACTGCCCCGGGAGAAAGACTCTCGGCTGCCACGGCAGAGGAGATGGGAATACCGGACTCGTTTAATGCTCATAAAATGGCAGTGGGTGAGAGATGATCGATCTGGTGTGTGAAAACTGCGTTCAGAAGGTCTCGGCTCGGCCTCAAACCTGAGAAATCTGTTCAAAACAGCAGGAAAGACAAAGACCAACAATGGTATTTTCAAAGATTCAGGAAACACAAACTTTACAGAAAAAGGTCCGGCGATGCTGCTGCTGTTTTCCCATCATGCCCCCAAATTCAACAATCATCTCATTGTTAATTAAGAGGCACACTCCTCGAGCACACTTGGATAATCTCAGTGGTAATTAGCAGACATCTCTTTGCCCAGTTCTCACCAGGATTTCCTGATTTATTACCACAGCAGAGCTCTTCAGGAGCAGCGAGAACGGACTGCTGCTGCTGCAGTTTCTGATTGGCCAATGGGTGATCTCCAACGGCAGCGCATCAGTAAACAATGCAGTTGAGCGACGGCTCAACGCCGCAGCTGAGGTTGACAGAATATCTGGAGCTAAATCTGAAAATCCGCCTCTACTTAGAAATTAAACAGACATAAGTTAGTTCTGGTACCACGGACAGATACCTGAATAAAGGCGACTGGGTCTGTGAGCTCAGAGTAAAGGGTCCAGAAGCTGAAAATCATCGAGGGCAGGAGAGCCTTTTTCAGCCGACGGCGACCAGACGGCATCACGCTGAATCATACAGCTATCATGGGAAAATGGTTTCTGGTGCCACAAAACTACAAAAAAAGATTTTTGTCTTAAACTCAAATCAGAAAGGTGCCTCGAACAGCACCGAAGCAGTGATCCTGACTTCTGCAAGACTCCCAATTATCATCAATATCATAATTAATAAAAACAGTGAAGAAAAGGGGAAAAATATTCTTATAATTTTTGGTTCACCATATTAGGTTTATCTACATCAAAAAGTCATTTTACAACAAAATGTTGCTCATTTCTGTCAAAAACTAACCTTTTTATAACAATCTTGATTTTTGGAAAAAAGATTTGAAACGGGACAAATTTTGTAATTTTTCAACAAACTTTGCTTTTCCAGAGAAAAAGTAAACTTTTTTTTACATTTGCAATTATACAATAGAATTTCTGTTTTGTTTTGTTTTTTATTAAAAATTGCAAAATTATCCATTTTACAAATTCTGAAATTTTATCAAATTGATTTTACAAAGAAATTAGAATTTAAGTACAAAAACCTTGTTTTTTTTTTAATAAGTTGAGAATTTTGTGAAATTTCATCATCATGTGACAAAAATTCAGTTTTATAACAAAAAGATGTGATCGTGAAATTTTGACATTTTACAATAAAATAATTTTTTTTTTCATCTGCTATTATATGAGAAAAGAAAATGTGATTTTAGTACTAAAGCCAAATTTATAATAAAACTTGCAGATATTGAAATTTCTTTTTAATTTTATGTCCAAGTCCAAGAAGTTTTTACTTATTTTTAAACTTTATGATAAAGTTTGTGATTTTTGCAAGATCTGAGATTTAATGACAAAAATCTACTTTAAAAAAAAAAAAAAAAAAAAAGATGTGATATTGTGAAATTTGCGATTTTACAGCAAAATTTGCTTATTTAAACAAGTATAGTTGAAAATTTTGTGATTTTAGTACTAAAGCCTCAGTTATATGATGAAAGCTTTTGAATTTAATTTTAACATCACGTCCGATTCCAGGAACTAGTGGGAAATCTGACAACATAGCAGGTGGAGAATGTAAAGGATAACTGGCCCTTTAACAGTAACCACGGTGATGATGTGGTCCATGATGGAACAGAGTTTGACGCCCTGGTCTACATAAATGCACAAATTTGCTGGTTTTACAGGTGCACACAGCAGGTGCTAAAGTCCAGCTGACCCAGCAGCGGCATCCTTACGTCCTCATCACCATCAGCTACCTTCGCCGCTGTACGACCGGCTGGAGAAGAAGCTGACTTTTTGCCTCTTCTGCACGTTAATTCCGCTGATCAAATCTCTCCTGCCAAGCAATCAGAAATCCTCTGTGGTAAATAAAAGAGCACGAGGTCACGTAATTAAAAGCTTAGCTGGCCTGCACGAGTCCGGCTGATCACCTTCAAACTCAGCAGGAGGTCAAGCCTCTCATCAAGCGCAGGAGCATCAGCTGGAGACGGCAGATGCTCAGCCGACCACGGCGGCGTCCCAGAAAGATGGAAAAGTAACCATAGTTCCCAGTCCACGTTTGGTTTTTTGTTTTAGAGTAATTTTTGTGGACCTCTGAACTGTGGTTCTGCTGCACAGTTCATTAAGAGTGTCTAATAATTCACACCCCCCACCCCCCCGTGTGCTGCCAGCTCTGAACAAACTGAACCCCACCTCCCCCCCCCCGTCCCCCCCGCTGGCTCAATGAGCCACCAGAGTCCCCCTGACCTTCAGAAACAACATCTCCCCTCCCTTCACCATCTAAACCGGCAGTGGGCAGCTGTTAATACCCTCGAGGGCAATTTCCTGACTCCTTCTATTATGTTGTCGTAAACTAAGTGCCTTCAGATGGATGCTGAGACTATTTTCTCGGTACAGAAGACGCAAAGATCTGTGGTTTGACGCCAGAATAAACCTTAAAAAGAGCCTGTCTTCTGAATTTTTGTAGATGCCAAAGTACTCTACGGCAGTTCAGAGAGATGTAGTGTATATTTAACTATATATGCATATATATACTGCTGTAATACTAATACTACTGCTGAAAAATAGGCCACAGATAAGGCCTCTTAGTTAAGGAATAAATCATGGGAACTGCTGGGAAAAAAGTGATCTAATGACTGTTGTCAGATGTACTAAAGGTGCAGCTCTGTTGTTTCAGGGTAATAGCTGCTCTGCTGAAGATCCCAGCATGCAACAGGCAGCGCAGCAGCAGGCGGTCACACCGTGACTCATGTTTGGAATAAAAACAGATTATGGCTCGGCGGACAAGAAGGTGACTACAGCTGAGTGGCGACAAGCGTTGACGAGGCCGGAGCCGAGGGCAGCAGGCGCGGCGCCGACGCACCAGGCAGCTGCTGCGCCCGACATCCGAAGCTCGGCGTCGTCACTCAGGGCAGCACAGGTGACTGCAGGTGCAGCCATGGGAGCAGTGAGGAATGGTCAGGCAGGGCAGGCTGGGTAATGAGACCCAGGGATGCAAAAAAGAAAAAAGTCAAAAAAAAAAAGAAAACCTTTTCCATCTTTTCAAAAACGTAGCTGCCCACAGAGTAAAACGTCTACGTAGGGATGAAAATGAATCAAAGGCTGGCTTTGATTGACAGCTCTCTCACCAGACCAGACGTGACAATCCAGATGTACGAACGAGGACACAAAACATCTGGATTATTCTTCTCACCTCATTGTTTCAGGCAACTTAATACAAAGCCGGAAGAATTCAGCTTCAGATATGGAGGAAGAGGATATTTTCTGCACCAATACGGTGCAGAAAAGGACTAATGAAGATTTATTTCATTTCTGTTTCCATTGAAAAACTTGGTTAACTACTAAAATAATAACACTGGTTCACTCACTGTATTGAATTTATGTTCCTGGTATCACTGTAATACTTCTACCTTAAATTTTTGCTTTTTTTTTTTTTTTTATTAGATTCTTTATTTTTATATTTTAGGTTCTTTATTTTTATATTTCATCCCATTACGTCTTTGCTGTTGCTACTGTAAGAAACACCTTGATTACATCATCAGGCTGCAGTTTTCAAAAACAGACTTTGCAACAAAACTAACAAAACTTGTGACTTTTGAAAAAATTTATTTATTTTTTATTCCAGAAAACTGTGATTTTACAACAAAAAGTTAAAATTATAGAAAAACAAAACTGCAATTTTACACCTTTTGTAATTTTATGTTATAATGTTGCAAAAAATTTCTGACAATTTTTTTCTTTAAATTTGAAGTTAAACGTCAAAATTTTGTGACATTTGTGATCTTGGTTTTGGTTGTTAAGAAAACAGAAGTCTTGATCTTGCTAAATTTTCAATTTTGCATAAAAATTTGTTTTGTTTTTTAGAAAAATTGTGAGGTTTTTTTGTTGCTTTTTGAATCATTTTTAGTTCAGTAATTTAAGATTATACATCAAAAGTCTGGATCTTTTTAAAATTTACAATTTTACAACAAAAGATGCTTTTTGGCTTTTTTTTGTTTTAATTTGCGGATATACGAAAAAAAAAGTGATTTTTCCAAGCAACTCTGTTTAATTATAAGTTTCAAAATTCTTTGAAATTTGGGATTTTGTGACAAAAATTTATGATTTCAAAAAATTCTCAAAAATAGGTGATGATGCAGCCTTTTAACAGTAACCATGGTGATAATGTGGCCCTTTAACGGTAACCATGTTGATGATACAACCCTTTAACGGTAACCATGGTGATGATGTGGCCCTTTAACGGTAACCATGGTGATGATGTGGCCCTTTAACGGAAACCATGTTAATGATGCAACCCTTTAATGGTAACCATGGTGATGATGTGGCCCTTTAACGGTAACCATAGTGATGATGTGGCCCAGGATGAAATGGATTTTGACAGAACTGATTATATGGATCCAGCCTATGATTTATTAGTATTTAGAATTAGGAACCGGCTCATTTTAAGTGCATCATGTCGACAGGACGTCTTAGCCACAAAAAAAAGATGAAAAGTTTAATAATTGAACCCTTTAAAAGCACAAAGCTGTTTTCTTTCTCAGTTTAGACACCTACTTGTTCATCAACACCTCACAACACCTAATAATTAGCCAGTCTGATCTGAAAGTACACAAAAGATGGCTTTAAAAAATGTTTAAAGTTGGAAAGTAAGTATCCTCCACCGCTCCGAGAACGTGGAAGAAGTGCATGAGGACACTTGGATATATATGGTGCATGCAAGTGTGGGTCTGAATTCAGATGAATAAAAAGGGGGATAGAGATGTACTTTAGAAAATAAAAAAAAGAACTCACTGAAAGCGATGACTGATGAATCAAAGCTAACGGCCAAGAAATATGATCATATTATCATTTAATAGCATTAATGATGTGGTCCTTGGCGCTGCCGTGCTTACAGGTCCTTTGAGAGCAGCACAATAAATGCAGTATTTGTGAAAGGGGAACTAAATCTTAATAGGATAATACATTCTGGAGCCCCTTGAGGAGCAGATCCTGTGAAAACACTCCAACAATCTATAACTCAAAGCCGTTTCTACACACCGAGACATGCATTTGGCTTTATGCACAAAAAGAAACGCACGAGGACCGACACCGTCGGTCAAATTTAATGACCTCATTTACAAAATAGGCCACGATGGTGTCATCTGTTTAGAACGTGACCACAACATCTGAACACTAATAATTAACTATGAACCCAAAATGTTACAAAAACAGTCTGACCTGATTTTTAGAGGACATGTTCACGATAACAAGATGAGGGTCATTTTCTAAATATAAATTCAGATTATGATCACAGTCTACACACAAAAGTAGTCATTTATGATGTCAGAGCGAAAAAACATATAAAAGCTGTTTGGTCCAACCATGGTGGATACATTTAACGTAGAAATACACATTACAGACTTGTTTCTGACTCGTGACTTGACTCGACACTGGACTGTCTGGGTTGACTCGAGACTACGCAGGACTTGACTGTCTCAACTTGAAACTTGACTGTGCTGACTTGAGACTTGTCTGTATTGACTAAAAACTTGACTGTCTCAAGCTGAGACTTGACTGAGTTGACTCCAGGCTACGTGGGACTGTCTCAACTTAAGACCTGACCATCTCAACTTGAGACTTGACTCAACACTTTACTTGGGACTTGACTGTCTCGACTTGAGACTTGATTGAGTTGACTTGAGGCTACGCAGGACTTGACTGTCTCAACTTGAAACTTGACTGTGCTGACTTGAGACTTGACTGTCTCGACTTGAGACTTGTCTGTGCTGACTTGAGACTTGACTGTATTGACTAAAAACTTGACTGTCTCAAGCTGAGACTTGACTGAGTTGACTCCAGGCTGCGTGGGACTTGACTGTCTCAACTTAAGACCTGACCATCTCGACTCAAGACTTGACTCAACACTTTACTCGGGACTGATTGTCTCAACTTGAGACTTGAATCTACTGACTTTAGACTTAACTGTGCTGACTCGAGACTTGACTCGGGACTCGACTGTGTTGACGGGAGAGTCGCGGACAAAGGCTTGAGACAGACTTGAGGACTTGCAGTGACTCGGTCCCACCTCTGGTCCATCAGTTCAGATAAACGTGGAATATTTCTAATTTATTCTCACGTTTAAAACTCGCCATTTGAGAGCGTCTGAATTTTGCGTGAATAACAGTCTGAATAGTTGGAAGCAGGACCAGATTTCTGAACGAGTCCCAAACGTGCGCGCACATGTGGAGATCCTCGTGCACGGAGCAAACGAGCTCTGCGTTCGCTCGACTTCCACAGGGAAACGACCCAATCCTTCACAGGATGGCGAAGCTCTCAGCATTCCTTCCTGGATGCTGCTGCACAAACACGTGAAGGAGAGGCGGCCGCCACTGCAGCCATTTTGAACCATTAGCCCGGCGCTGTAAAGAGCACGCCTTAAAGTGACACCAGCGATCAATTGCAGCAGAGCCGGAGTGAAAGGCGCCGTCTTATTCAGCCCTCCGGACGGTGGACAGTAGACAGTAGATGAATGCTGCTGCGTTGGCGTGTTGTTTATGTGCGCCGGCGTCAGGCTGTGTGTGGCTGACGGGACGGCGATGATTCAGTGATGTTGTGATTTTAACAGCAGGTCCGGGACAGGCGGTTTATTTTCATCCGTCGCCTCGTGAGTGACGGTCCAATCAAGCCCGGGACGAGCTGTCAAGTCTGTCAGGTTGAGGAATGAGGGGAGATGGGAATCAAAGACACAGAGAGCAGGACCGAACCATGATGGACGGACCTGAGCACGGCAGCGGTGGGGGGTGGGGGCGAAAGAGATGACCGGACAAACTGGACAAACTGGGGATGCAGGAGACAGAAAGGCTTCTTCTTACCAATCCAGCGCATGAGCGAGGTCAGAATCTGGAGATATTTGGTCTTCTGGGCGTTGAAGAAGGTGAAGGGTCCCAGCAGGAGAGTGAACGCGCTCTGCAGGAAGAAAAAACAAGACAAAATGATTTAAAATCACTAAATATATTCTCAAAACCAAGCAGCAACCATCCAGGTATGTTTTGCTGGAGTTCCTCCACTGACCACTAGGTGCTGGCTCCAAAACAGAGCAACTCTCCATTGACCATGTTAAAAGTACCAACTTTGCAGCAGAATTAAACATATTTACAGCCAAAAATCTTTTCTTTCTTTTTTCCTGTGGGTATTACATCCATGACAACTGTACAGAGGGTGGAACGATCAGACATCATTTGACGTGCTTGACTCACAGGTCAAATGGGCTCAAAGATTCTCTGTTCGCAGAGATCTGGAGACTGTGATCCAGACTTCTGTCAACAGCAGACTGGATCACTGCAACTCTGTCTATGTTGGCCTGGACCGGTCCGTCCAAAACGCAGCTGCCCGCCTCCTTACTGGCAAGCGTAAGCATGACCACACATCCGCTGTCCTACCTTTACTTCACTGGCTCCCTGTTGCTTTTAGAATAGATTTTAAAATGTTATTGTTTGTTTTTAAGGCTCTTAAAGGGCTAGCGCCCCAATACCTCACTGAGCTTCTCAATACCCACAATCCTGCCAGGTCATTGAGACCCTCCAATCAGCTGCTAGTGGCCGCCCCTAAAACACCACTGAAGACCAAAGGTGACAGAGCCTTTGTGGCAGCGGCCCCCAGACTCTGGAATAACCTGGAATAACCTGGAATAACCTGCCATTTCATGTTCCATCTGCAGGATCAGATGAGGTTTTTAAATCAGGCTTTTGATCAGTTTTAGTGGTTTTTGGCAAAATTTTATTCCAAAACTTTTTTTTAACTATTTTATTCTTATTTTTATTTGATTGTATTTATCTTATTTTATGTATGTCTTAATATGAGCCACTTTTTCTCATTCTGCTGTTTTAATCTGCACAGCACTTTGTTGAACCTCGGTTGCTCTATAAATAAAGTTTGGGTTGAGTTCGGACCTATGGATCACGGTTTGTCCACAGCTCCAGCAGTCAACACTCCAAACTCAGACAAAAATGGAAGAAATCAAAGTTGCTGTGATGTAAAAACAGAAGTTAAAGCGAAAACTCGTCTCACTATCCATTCATGGGGCCTGGCAGGAGCACAGTAAAATTTCACACACCATGAATAAAGCTGTAAATGTCAGCGCTCGTCAGCCAGCGAGTGTGATTTAATACGGATGAATATGGACCGCTCCGTCTAATGCCGCCTTGAGATACATAGAATCTCCTCTAATTACGTCTGAGATTGAAAGACACATATTAATTCAAGGTTATGGTGATTTGTGAGGATGTACTTTGGTCTCATAGTCCAGTTTTTGCTGAAACTGTCGCTGTTTTCCACCTTAAAGGCCACAATGAGGCAACTTCTGAGAGTCTGGTGACCCTGTAAAGTTTAGGCAGCCGCTGTTTTGATTTGCGATCCGACCCCGACATGCAATTTCAAAAGCGCGAGCCCAGACGTTTCGCTGCTGGAGCGCAGTCAGAATCCCTCCAGCACTTTTCAGATGGAGGGACCAGAAGAAGAGGTGGACCAATCTATAGCACACAAAAAAAAATTCACATCTTTCCAGGCCACAACTCTGATTGCCTATCAGACGCTTTCTTTATCAGGAGCTGCAATCAGAGGCAGCAGCTCAGCGACTGTTGCTCCTATCCCATTAGTTCCCTTCAGTCCTCAACCACACCTGGAAAACGAATTCCTTCCCTCCATTTCTTCCCTCCATCCCTGTTCTCTGACACTCTCAGGTCTGATGGCATGTGATCATTTCATCTGAAGGGCAGCCTGAACGGTTTCAAGGAGGAATGTGCACGCTAGCGAGAACACATGGTGAGATCTCAGCTTACCCTTCCACATGCGCTTCACCTGAAGAAAGGATGACGATGAAAGAGGAGGTCCAAGGAGCCTTTTTGGGGCTCATAAAACATTATCTCTATTAGAGGTAAACTGATGATTAACTTTAACGACCACCAGATTAATAATGTTGCTTCGGAGCAGCTTTGGCAGCACATTCAAACACATTAATGACGCCATATTGTTACCAACACCAAATAAAACTGATGGCTGGTTTTTATTTAAACGTGTGATTCCAGATAAACAATGTCTCTGAGGAACATCTGCAGCAGAAGAGTAATTACAACCATCTTTTTGTGGTTATCGCTACAGCTTTTGGTGTAATTCCGCCTTAAGGAAGTGGTGATGCCGTCAAGTTTGTGCAGTTTTACATCCAAGTAAAGAACGTGTTTAAAAAAAAAAAAAAAAAAGGTAAACAAGCCCATCATTTACATTTACTTAAACCATTATTGAAAGGACTTGGAAGGATGTGAAATTTGAAGTTTCTGACTTGGGACTTGACTCAGTAATCAACAGTCTCGACCAAGACTCGACTCATGACATGACTCCAGACTCGACTGCGCTGACTCAAGAATTGACTCGTCACTTGACTGTCTGAACTCATAACTTGACAACAGACTTGACCTTCACAACTCGTGACCTGACGACACATTTGACCATCTTGACTTGTGACTTGACTCCAGACTTGACCGTCCCAACTCGTGACTTGACTCCAGACTTGACCGTCTCATAACTTCACTTGACTGTGACTGGATCGACTCGACACTTGACTATGATTGTCTCAACTCGTGTCTTCACTTGAGACTTGACTGTGACTGTCTCGACTCGTGACTTCACTCAAGGCTTGACTGTTACTGTCACGAGTCGTGATTTGACGTTTTCGACTCGTGACTTCACTCGAGGCTCGACTGTGACTTCACTCGAGTCTCGACTGTGACTGTCATGACTCGTAATTTGACCGTGTTGACTAACAACTTCACTCGAGACTTGACTTTGACAACTCGAGAATTGACTTGGTGACAGTGACTTGGTCCCACCACTGGTCAAATAAAAACGTTTATAGATTTTAATCATGATCTGAATTTTGTGGAATAAAAGTCCATAAAGGACATAAACGTAAAATGCTCGGAGACACGATGAGTTTTTGTTCGTACCTGCAAAAAGTTTGAAATATCCAGAAGCAAAAACAACTAAAACTTTAAAAAAAGCATTCAAGCGTGAGAGTTTAAATCCAGTGACCTTGAAGTGGAGCTTCTGCAGTTATTAATCCCACAAAGACTCACCACTGTTAAAAATTCTGGCCTTAGAACAGTTTTGGGTACGAGTCCACATGTTCCTCCAGCTCAGTTGATGCTAATTAGACCACGTCGCTGCTCCGCCGCGTGACACCGGCCGCCTCGTCTCAACCGCTGCCGCTGTTCAAGTAGCAGTTTTAATATCGGGGTAACTCAGCTCTGCGTTCCCGAGCCACAGAAACTTAAAAGAGGAAACTAATTTCCACAAGGTCGACTGGAAGTCAAAGTATCTGAAAGGTGACAGATGTCCACCTGCCGCCGCGGTCCTGGCGGGTATTTTTGATGGGAAACTGCGACGCTTCCAGATAAGCTGAATCTGATCCTGCTGTAGGTTGACTGAGACGTGAAGGCTCACAGAATGAGATTTTTCCTGATTACAGACATTAAAAAAATAAATTAATAAAATAAAACTTCCATCTCGTGTAGTGTTTCTCATTTAACTGTTAAAAAGTGTGAAAATTTGTGTTAAAGCATCCACAAAGCAAGTATTCAAGATTGGTTCCTCTAAAGACGCTCTACACGACGAAATACCACCCCAGACCACATGGTGGCAGCCAATTACAGGAAGTGTCACGTGTCAGCACCAAGTTCACAGCGTACGATTCCAGTTTCAGCAACCGTGTCACTGACTTCAAACTGATCACGATTATAAAACAACAGAAATGTTGTCCAACCAGTAACGAGAGTTTTACATTCTTACGTCATTTTCCTGGACGTATGTTACTATACATGGCAGAATGAATGCAGTTAATTCTGTTCAACTGTTTGAAACTCGAGTTAATTTTATAATGTTAGACTTGACAAAATGCAAAATGACTTGCACCTCAACTTGGACTTTCACATCAATGACTTGATTTCACTTGGACTTGAAAACCCTTGATATTTTACCAAAAAAACAGAAGATGAAAACATTTAAAATGTGTGAAAGAATCAAATCACATCACTTGTCCAACTTAAACGCAGACCAGGTCTTGACTCGAGACTTGCGTTACGTTTTGTTGCAGTTCCTCGCTGGCCACTAGGTGCTGGCGCCGAAACAGAGCCAATCCCCATCGACTCTCGTGTTAAAAGGACTAACTTTGTAGCACAATTAAATGTATTCAAAACCTGGTCCCAATAGTTTAAATTTTACATCCATGACAACTGTACTGGAGGCGATTTTTCATTTATTTATTTTTAACCACACCAGATAAATTTATATTAAACAACAAAGCTGGCCAATCAGAAGCCTGGACGTCATTTGAAGTGCTTGAATGGCAGGTAGCCATTGTTTGTTGGCTTTGTCTGTAGATCTCTGTAGAAACTGATGTCACTTCAGGGTTTGTCCATAGTTAAATCTATTATTATATCAAAACAAATCTTGAAAATATTTTATCAGGCAAATCAATAAATGTACAGCCTCTACTAATAATCTAGGGCCATTCTAGATTTCTGGCTCCAGAGTATCAGTATGACCAGTATGATCGACTGACACACAATTTCTCCCCAAAAAATTATCTTCTGAACTTGTGACTCCTGATTTTTCCCCCTAACGGAGTCTAAATAGGTGACTGACTGCTAATAATCCAAATTATGTGATTCCTCTCGCCAGCCTTTGTAATAACAGTGTTCCAAAAGCTTGTAAATTTGTCCAAAATACAAAAAGATATATGTATTATAATACTTTAGTCGTCATTATAGTCACTCCGGTGAAATACTGTTTGTCCAACTCTCTCCGGTACCAACGAACGACCAAAAACTTTGACCATTCTTCAGATTTTCACTTCAGCTTTGGCATTTTCTAAAAATTAGAAATGTTAAAATGATGAATAACGTAAATATGAAACCTGAAAAACATTTAGCCGTCATTGACAATTTATTTCACATTTGTTTCATACATGTAAATTAGGAGTAGAAGGAGCAATCTAAAGAATACAGTCAGTTATGTGAAATGTTGATAAAAATGTTTGATAAAAATCAGAATTATTGCCGTTAATAACAGTATGCTGAACTCATGTGGGCAGGACATGAGAGAGAAAGCTAAACTAGAATGTAAAATGTTCAACGGGAGCCTAAAGAGTGTTTGTTCAGTTCTAACAAACAAATGAGGAGCTAAGAGGACCATTTAGGACATTAGACGAGTCCAAAATGTGCAGACAGACAGACAGCCGGGCTGAAAAAAAATAAAGGCAGCTCCTAACTGTGCTGCGTAACGATGATGCTCGTGTGTTCGTATTAAAATATTAGCTAAAGTGCAGTCGAAGTTCGGGCCGAGCCGAAGCATAAATCTGCAGCAGCCGCTGGAGGTAAAGAACGGACCATGATGGAGGGAGATGCGTCGGAAAGAGCTGAAATTAATCGCATCTGGCGGAACGACGGTCGTATTTTACTCCCGAGTGTGTCTGCGCGGTCGGCCGACCTCAAGAGCTCCGAGTCACGACTCGCATCTACAGCGCAGGTGTCGAACTCGAGGTCCGCAGGCCAAACTGGGCCCACCGCTTCATCTCATCTGGTCCGTGAGAACATGCAGAGACAATTTTAAACTTCTCACTAGAACATTTCTGAGGAAATTTTAATGCGACTTCCTGTTTGATTCAGTAACAACATCAAAAATGGAGTAAATGAGGCGGCGAGCAGCTGCTTAGTTCTGTCTAAATTCATGTTGTTTTTAAAAAGTTAACTGTTTATGAACAAAAATTCATGATTGGGACAAAGAAAATGAAATAATTAAAAAAAAATTACAACTGATATTATTTAAAAATGTTACAATTTTGTGACATTGTACAAAAAAAATCGACTTTTTTTATGCAACTATAATTTGTGTTGTACTTTTTTTTGGCAAAATGTTCATGAAAGTTATTTTCCAACCAGTTTTAAGTTAAAGTTTATTTAAGTTAAAAAGCCATTTTCAAAAAAGTTAATGAAAAAGTCTCAATCTTGCAAAATTTGAAGTTCTGAAACATTTTGTTTTTTTACATAAAAGGTCCATTATTTAAATTTGTGATTTTACAAGAAAAGAAAAAGATTTTAATACAAAAGTCTGCAAGATTTCATGACAAAAATTCACTTTTCAATAAAAACAAAACAAAAAAAGAGACATAATATTGTGAAATTTGCCAAGTTTATAAGTTACTCTTTTTTTTTAAATTTGTGATTGATTTTTTTTTTACATATTTTTTCAAAAAAAGGACATTTTTTGAATTAGTGATTTCAGTATTAACGTCTCAATTTTATGATCGATGTTGCAATTTGTATGAAATTTCAGATTTTATGACAAAAATTTAAGATATTACAAAATTTGCCATTTCAAAAGAAAATATCAAATGCGTTTTAAAATTTGCAATTATACGAGAAAAAAATTATGATTTTAGTAAAATAGCCTCAATTTTTTATGATCAAAGTTTCAGATTTTGTAAATTGGAGACCAAAAAAAAAAAAATTACAAAATTTAAACAATCGTTGCTTTTTTTCATGAAAACAAACAAAACAGCTGGTTGGTTGTGTTTCTATACGACAGACATATAAAAATTATTTAGCTCTTTTCAAAACTGCATTTATAGCAGCAGCAGAAATAATAATACTATAATAATACTTTATGTTTAGTCAGTAGTTTTCCTTCCCTTTAAGCATAACTAAGAATAAACAAAAACAAACATTAAGTCAAAAGTACGTATCAGGGAATATGTGCTTATAGCAGCATAACAGAATAAATACATTCAACTGCCGTTAAAATATTACAATTAACTGAATTAGGACGAGAATGAAGCTGTGAGTCAGCGTTTGTTTCACTTTTGTAACTTTGAACTAAAACGTTCAGTTTGGAAACGCAAGAAAAAAGTAATAAAAGCATGACAAGAGGATGTAAAAAAAAGAAAGAAAAGGAAATAAAAAACTTTGAAAGACAGGTCATTACGTACTTAAATCCATCCGTCACCTACACTCGCTGTTTCCTGTGCAGGGACACATAAATACCAGGTCAAAGTCCAACCGTCGTGTCTCTTTAAATGAAATCACACAATCGCATCACGTCTCTTCTGCCACTTGTCCTATCAGCCATGTTGTCTTTCCTTCCATCTACCGCGGCAGACGGACGACACGCCGTTACAGCGGCTTTTGTGCCAAATTATAAGTCATAAAGCAGCAGAGGATGTGCTGCTTAACGAAGTCGAACGCTCGGAGGAAAATCACCTTCACGTAACCAAAAACGTGTTTTCGTGCCATTTGCTCGCTAAATTCACCGTACAAATATTCCCTAATTGCCACCATTTCCTAAACATAACTCGGGCTGCTCAGTCCAGCGGCGCTAAAGCCACGAGAAGAGAGGGAGCTAAATGAGCCCTGTCATGTACCTCCACCACGGCAGCCATTAAACTGGACGATGAGCTCATAAACTGGGAGGATGAGCACAAACGGGAACTTCACACCAACAACATGGCGGGAGGTTGTTTCAGTCACACGGAAAATAAAAGTTTATTTTCAAGGTTTCCTGCGACGACTACCAGTTACTGTGACTGTGTGTCATCTTTGTCTCGCACTAATTACGTTTAACGGCTGAACAGATGAATGTTTTCTGTGGTTATTGAGAGTTTTTCAAGGACGTATGAAGTTTACGTTTCTTCACAGCGACACTGAGTCACAACCTTGCAGTTGTTCAAAAGTCAATATTTTACAACGGTTGTAAAGTGAAAAAGTCACAATTTTACATTTAAAAACGTTCAGTGACCTTAAATGAAACAAATGCAATTCTACAAAGGTCATTATTTATGGCAAAAAGTTAGAAATTCTATTCAAAACATTTAGAAAAATGTACTTTTGTATTACAAAGTTGCCTTTTTTCTACAAACTGTCACTCAAACTTTACAAAATAAATAAAGTATTTTCAGGACATAAAGTTGCGATTTTAAATGGAAACGTTTCAATTGTGAAAGTCAGCATTTTTAGTTTTAATGTTAATTTAAATGGTCACGATTTCACAAAAGGTTGAGATAAAGTTAAAAAAAAGTTTCAGTTTTTCTTGGACAGAAATTGGTGATTTTACAGCTACAATCTTTACGAGAAATACAAACCTCACAATTTTACGACATTAAATCACAATTTCATGTCAAAAAAAGTTGTGATTTTGAAAATAATGCAAACAGTGTATATATTCTTGCACATATATACCTATAATCTTCTCTTTTTCTCCAACATATTTTTTATGAATTCATACTATTTATATCTGTTTTTTAAGATTCCTTTCAGTTTGTGTCGTCCATAACTTGAGCTAATAATCCACAGAAACGTCGTGTTTAGGAGTCGTACACTGATGCGGTCTTTCTCAAACTGCTTTTTTCAAGTTAAAATGTCTAAATGATTTATTTTTATCCAACTTGAATATTTTCTCGCCTTTACAGAGCCACGTATAGCTGTTGGGGTCTTTTGGTCCAAAGCTTTCGTCCCGGCTGTTCCTTGTAATAACTCTGTATCGTTATTAGCTTTGGTTCACGCAACGACGACGACGACGACGATAAAACGAGCTCGCAGGGCGACGCTGGACACCACAGGGGACGCGGTGAAGACACTCTGAGTGATAAACTGCACTGAAGACACTTCGCTCCTGCTAAATCAACTGTATTAGTGCAAAATAAACATAAAAAAAGAAATCAGGTGCTGCTGCAGTTCCTCCATTGACCACTAGGTGCTGACTCCAAAACAGAGCCACAGAACAGTCTGCTTGAAACGCGTCCACTTTCCAACGACAACCAGCGAGGTGGGAGATAACTTGTGCTTTAGAGTCCGACCGTCTCTGGGACCGTGACATCACACACTCCCAGCAGTCCTCATTTAAACCTCCAGTCCACCTGCCCGACTGTTGAAACGAGAACCAGACAGCGACTGATGAGCGTCTCTGGGACTTCCTGATGTCGACAAAATGAATGATGCATTTATTCATTTAATACTTTGTGCGGGCTGTTTATACAAGATGTTGTCTGTATTTTCTGCAGAAACCGCTTACGCTTCACACTCAAGTTTAATAAATATCAGAATAAAACAAACAGCCCCCCCCACCCCCGCACTGCGTGATGAGTTTTAGCTCCTCTGCAGCTGAACGCTCATCCAGCAGCTTCACGTTTGACCAGGAAGACCTTAAAAACGAGGAGGAGACGACACTTTGAGCAGCTGGCTGCCTGCAATCACACACTCCAGTGAAATGCGATGGAGGGTTTGGCTGCAGATGAAGATCTTTAAAGGCCACGTCGGAAACAAACACTCTTACGCAGAGGAGAAAATTATCCCCGTTTATAACGTGTCTATGGATTCAAAGTCACATGAAGCAAAAAACTTTGCAGTAAGACGAAAGATGAGCCGCATATTTAAAACTGAGGACGCAGCATCAAGCTGGACAACCTGCGTTCATTTCAGCACATCCGTGCAGCTTCACCGAATCATCAACATCTCTGCAAAAGAAAGGCGGCGAGGAAAAGAAAAAAAGACGTATTATTATTAAAAACATGTCATCTGTGGAGGCCAATCAGCTGCAATCGAGCTGAAGGAAATGATTCGTCGCCATTTCTGTCAATCAGACTTGGTGAAGAAAAAGAAAAAATTGTAATTGTGAAAATCACCACTTTACAACAAAATTTGATTTTTTTCTAATTAAAAAGAATTAAACGATTTTTCACATTTCTTTTTTTTTTAAAAAAAAGGGATTTTAGTAGTAAAATAATTTATAAAGGCTGCAATTTTTTTCAATTTTTTTCAAGACTTTACAACAAAATTAGATTTTTTTTCTAATTAAAAAGATCAACATTTTTAGAAAATTTGCAATTTCACTTTTTAAAAGCCATTTTAGTAGTAAAATCTCAATTTATAAAGGCTGCAATTTTATGCAAAATTTTAGGTTTTGTGACAAAAAAAAGGAAAAAAAGATGATTGTGAAAGAAACCATTTTACAACTAAATTAGATTTAATGCAAGAAAAATGAAGAAAATCAACTTTTTAAAATTCAGATTTTACAAATGAATAATTTTAGTAGAAAAGTCTGCAATTTTTCAGATATTTAAGATTTTATGGCAAAAATTGATTTTCTTAAAAAGAAATTTTAATTAAAAAAAAGATTTGTTGGGAAATTCATTTTATAACAAAATTAATATTTTTCTGAAAAAAAATCATTTTTTTCAATTCAGAAGAAAAAACAAAATTGTATGAAAAATTAACTTGGACAAACATTTTACAAGTTTGCTTTTATACACAAAACAGGCAGATTTCACAACAAAATGTTGCTAATTTTTTGTCAATTTACCTTTTTAGATCATCAATTTGTGATTTTAGGACAGAAAGTTCAAACTATACAAAATTTTTATGACTTATAATTTTATGTCAAAAATGTTGGAAAAAGTTTAGATTTTCAAAAAAGTAATTGTACTTTTAAGTTTAAAAAGTCACAATTTTGTAACAAAGATTAAAGCCTTGACTCTTGGGGGCGGGGTCTTAATCTTGCAAAAAATTGAGATTTTACAATAAAAGATGAAGTGATTTTACCACATAAGTCTCAATTTTCTAAAAGGTTTATAAAAGATTTCTTGACAAAAATTCACTTAAATGGAAAAAAGATGATTTTGCGAAATCAGCCAAAAAGTTCATTCTCATACAAAAATCTTTTTTTTATTTATGATTTTTACGACAAAAGCTTTATGAAAAAAGTTGTGAATTTTGAGATGTGAGAAGAATTCCTTCTTTATTTTTTCTTTTTACAACCGAGTACAGGAACTAACGGGAAATCTGACACACAGCTGGTTCATAAATTGTAGAATAGCCATCCCTTAAATGGTAACTGTGGTGATGATGTGGCCCTTGAAAAGGAACCAGGATGACAGTGTAGCCCTTTAACGGTAACCATAGTGATGATGCGATCCTTTAATGGATACCATAGTGATGGTATGGCCCTTTAACGGTAACCATGGTGATGATGTGGCCCTTGAACGGTAACCACGGTGATGATGTGGCCCTTGAACGGTAACCATAGTGATGATGTGGCCCCTTAAGGGTAACCATGGTGATGATGTGGCCTTTGAATTGTAACCGGGGTGATGTGGCCCCTTAACGGTAACCATGGTGATGATGTTGCCCCTGAACGATAACCATGGTGATGATGTTGCCCCTGAACGATAACCATGGTGATGATGTTGCCCCAGGATGAAATAAGAGTCTGACACTCCTGGTTTGAACCATCACACCTGGGGACAAACTTATGATTTGGAAATAAGAGATTAATGCGGCTTAGATCTGCTGAGTGCTCTCGGGAATAAAAACACCACCGACAGGCAGAGCAGGCCAGAGCTGTCAATCACTTTCAACCTGTTTAGGACCCGTGGAGTTGGGAGAGGCAACGTAAAAAAAAGCATTTAATTGGTATCGGACCGCATCACGCACAACTCCACTGGCCTCTTTCATCGCGACGCGTTTTATCCACTGCAGCTGAGGGAAGTCACTCTCACCACCACCACCCCACCCCCGACCATTCACCCCATTTAAGTAATTAATCAAAAAATATTTCTGTTCTGGTCCGTAGGGTCAGCCAGACACCGGCGACACAGCTGTCCAAAAAGCTTCTGGACGTCACTGGTCACTGTGGCTGAAAACGCTCCCAGGAGACTGTCAGCTGTCGCCGCCGTGGTCGTGTTTGGGACGACCGCTGAACTTGTGGGATGAACGAATGAATTTCTGGCAAACGCAGCAGGAGGGGTAACGAGGGCTCACGGTAAAACAGCCAGCAGACGAGCCGGTATCACGTTCGTTAGACGATGACATTCACGAGTGCCCCGATGGCCCCGTAACAGTCCAGCCTGCACGACAACTAATCCAGCCCACAATCAAAGAGAGAAGGAGGGGGATTATGATTCCCAATCCCTGCAGTCCATTTGTGTCTGATGTTAATCTTTATTCTAAATAGATTTCAAACTGAGAATTGCCACTGATTTCCTGTTACATAATTAACGAGGAATACTAAGTTACCAGAACAATGACAAGTGAAAATAAACATTAGCTGCAGTCATTTTTGACAGTTAAAAAGAGTTTTATAAAGGAAAATTACTTAAAATCTGTGTTAAAACCTTAAAAAAGAAAAAATTATTTACTGCACTGCAAAATGGAGAGTAAAGACTGTTTAAATCCAAGGATTGTGTTAATATATGAAGGATTACGTCTGGTTAATTTACTTTCCAGCACAGTCCTCACTGTCACAGTGGTTCGTGACGGTATGAAGGAAAGAAACCATCTGTTTGCAGACGATGCCGTTCTCAGCTCTCAGCTGTCTGGTCACATGACCCACAGATTCGTTCAGAGCGCCTTTGAAGCGCTGGCAACACGTTGCAAAGAGCCTACGGCAGAGCAGGTGGCTAGCTGTCAATCAAGCACATCAAATGACATCCTGGCATCTGATTGGTCAGCTTTACTGTTTAATATAAATTTATCTGATGCGGTCTAAAATAATATGTTGAGATTTGAGATATTGACATCCCTTGTGAGATTTTTAAAGTATCCATCTACCCAACCTCCCCCACCCACCCACCCACCCATCTAAAGAATAAATAAATAAATAAATAAATAAATTTTCATATAAAAAGGTAAATTTTTGTCATAAAAACACAAATTTCACAAAAAAATTGCAACCTCTATTGTAAAACTACAATCAATATTTTATCTTGTTTTGTTGTTTTTTTTAAATGACAAATTTTGGCTTTTATAAATTAATTTTTTTGTAAAATTGCAAATTACGAGATCAAGTCTTTTTAGCGTACAATCACAAACGCTACAAAATTGTGATTTTTTTTTTTAACTGAAAATTCCAATTTTGTGGGAAAAATTCTGCAACACTTTGACATAAAATCACAACAAATTTTGTATATTTTCAACATTTTTTCCTTGAATTAAAAATACAGTTAATTTTACAAAAATCACAACTTTTCACAACTTTTTTTTGTAAAACCTTTTGAAAACATTTACTAAGTCATGACTTTGATATCAACCAGCTGCTCGCCACCTCGGTTATTCCACTTTTTAGCGTCAGCAGATTGAAATTTCCTCAGAAACGTTCCAGTAGACGTACACGACCGTCTTCGCTCGCCAGATGAATTCAAATGGAGAGCCGGGTTTGGCCCGCAGGCTGATACAATGATCGCCATCAGAAGCTTTTGTTAAAACAATCTTCGTGCCAGTGGATCACTTTCATCGAGTTTTATATTAAAAGATCTCAGAGCTCGTCAGTAAACTAGTTCATGAAAAGAATCAACGTCACACTAATTCAGACTCGGCAGAATATGAGATATTATATGACAATTTACAGCCTCGACTTTGACATTTATGATGAAAGACAACAGAATAACCTGAGCGTGGTGGTATGGAATAGAAATGGCAGAAAAAATAGGCCATAAAAGCCCAGGAGATATGTTGAAACCCTTGTGATAGCAATAACAAGTCAACTGATTCACTGAGCACATGGGGGGGGGGGAGAAGCAAAACAAAGATGCTCTGGACACGATTGCAGGGGTGTTGATGTAGCGAGCAGGGAGGCTAATACAAAAGGAGAGCGGGAAACGATGCCCGGCAGGCAGCGGCACCGTCCTGGAACTAAATGTTTGTCAGAGTGAACGAGTGACGACGCTCAGCTGCATGAGTCAGCAGAAAACCTCCCATCCAGCAGGCGGAGTTAACATGAATAACTAGATTCAGGAACGACGTGTCATGAAAGAGGAAGCCGTTAAGAACGTATGGATCTGAGTTCCAGGTCGCCTCCATCAGGACCAGAAGCAGCGACGGCTTTGTGGACTCGTGTGAGGGTGGACGTTGCTGTGATTCAGCGTAGCGTGTTCTGAATGAAGACGAGCTCTCGTCCCCCGTCAGATTAATCAACAATGAAAGTGTCGTGAGCTGAAGGACAAGGACAGCATGGGAAAGCGAAGGAGCAGAGGAACGGCTCTGAGCAGGGGTCCAACCACGAAGACGCTTCAGAGGAACGGCTCTGAGCAGGCGTCCAACCCCGAAGACGCTTCAGAGGAACGGCTCTGAGCAGGCGTCCAACCCCGAAGACGCTTCAGAGGAACGGCTCTGAGCAGGC
>JBAMYA010000023.1:594878-607831 GCA_037176975.1 Arrhamphus sclerolepis | reverse complement strand
TGTCAGAGCCTAGCTTAATATGGGCGCATTTGCATTAAAATTTCTGTTTTACATTCTGTTTTACATAGTAATTTTTATATATATGTTTTTAAAAGACTTATTCTGACAAGGTCAAGTATTCATTCAGTTTTTGATTTAACCTGCTAGTTGCTCTCAGGCGATTTGCTGCATATTAAACCCTCAACACGTCCACGTTCTCCCATAAATGCTCAATAAAAGGAGCTCGTCAGCGTTTCTGCATATGAATCGACCACCGTGACGTGTTTACGCAGCGATCAGACTGATTGATACACACATTATTGGTTAGAGCTATCCACCACCAAAGAATATAACTGAAGATGTAAATATGACATATGAACGTATTGTTGTGTGTTTATGGGATACTAGTGGATCACTATCATAAAATTTTAAAAAGTTGTGATGTCACCTTTTTTTTCTTTCAAAAAGTGAATCTAAAATTTCACAAAATGGTAAACTTTATCATGAAAATCGGACTTTAGTACTCTCAACTTTAAAAAACTTTTTTTTCGCTAAAAAAAAACACAAAAAAAGTTTTAAAAAAAAAACAAAAAAAAAAACAGGCAAATTTCTCAACTTTACTTTTTTCCCCATAAAAAAGTGAATCTAAAATTTCACAAAAACCTTTTTCATAAAATTGAGACTTTTGTGCTAAAATCACTAATTTAAGCCTGGTTGAGAAAGGAAAGATTAAGTGGCCCTTTAAGGGGTAACCATGGTGATGAAGTAAGAGTTTGACAGCCGTGTTGTACGGTGTTAAATAAACCAAAAACTGTGCAGCTGCGGTGACGGTGGCGCCGCTGCGTTTTCACGGTCTCTGATCAGACATGAATCTGCAGCTTCGCTTCCTTCTTGAACTCTTGACGTGGAGAAGATGGAGAAGATCTCGTGTCAGATCTTTGTTTCTAAACTGGCAGCTGTGTGTCTGCAGAAGCTGAACGGTGGAAACCAACAGTTTAAAACTGATCCAGTGATCTTGTAGATTTGTCGTGTCGGCCGCCAGTCAACCAGCCCGTCTCTCCTCCTCTGCAGCGTTTGCCCCCGTTCGAGAGCTTCTCTCAGGGTCCGACGCTGCAGTTCACCCTTCGCTGGACCAGCGATCCCTCCGACCGCTCCACCGCCCCGGTCGCCAAACCGCTGGCCACCCGCAACTCCGAGACCAACCAGGACCCCAGACCCAGCACCCTGAGAGCCACGCACACACCAGGTGAGCGATGTTTTCCTGCACGGCTCTGCTCCCGCTGACCAGAAGGAAGCCGCTGACTGACGCCGCTCTCGCCTACAGCCGTCAAAGAGTCCCTGAGCGCAGACGTGCAAACGAGAAGAGAGCTGATTTCAGCAGAGCCTCGGCAGAAACTGAGAATCTTTTACCAGGTGAGATGATCTGCAGCCGCCCCCGATCCTTTTTTAACTAACTTTAAACTGCCATACGTATTCTCCCCCTTTGCAATGAATCCCCTGAATAGTTCTGGTGCAGCCAGTTACCTTCAGAGGTCGCATGCTCAGTGAAAGTGTCACGTGTCACCTTTTCTGAAAGGCCCAGGGGTTAAAGTTATCCGTCCTGGGGACAGATTTCCATCCCAGGGATTTAATGGGGATCGTTTTTATGAGATCAGCACAGATCTGACAAAAAAAAAAAATGAACACGGAGGGTGTCTGTAGCACCTCGGTGACTTGACGACCGGCGCCCTCTGCGTTCCTAGTCAGTCAGTCGGCAGATTGACTAGCTGAGCTGGCAGCTGAGGACTGGACCGACCCAGCCTGGTCCCGACTTTGATCCGGGTATACGCCCGTGATTTCCCACCCCTTTCGTCAGGTTGGTTCCTGCTTGTTGTACTGACACATAACTTTTTTTTTAATAGTATTTTTATTTTTTTACAAAGCTATGGCATAATGATCACAGCACATAGTTTGAATTCTCTGCCCAAGCCCGGCTTGATACCTGGCCCAAGTTCAGGTTGGCTCAGGTGTAGATAGAACGTACATGAGCTTGGGTTGGTTCGGGACTTTTTTTTTTTTTTTTTGGACCCGATCTAAACTCTAAATTCTGTGCGTTGGCCATAGTTGTAGAAAGTTGCTCTGTCTGTTGTCCAACGCTGCCAAAGTCTCTTTTGAGTGGCAGCAAAGGCAGCCAATCAGCATCAAGTGCTTGCAGTTCGTATTGAGAGAGGCTGCAACGCCATTGGCCGAGGCGCCATGACACCAACACCATGAAGACCGAGGACATCTCCAAACAAGTCGGGGACAAAGTTGTTGACACAGAAGTCAGGGTTGGGTGTTATTTAAAAAAATAAATAAATAAATTCAAATCTTTGATGATCCCCGGAGCACCATCTAATCCATTATCATCAAATGGAAAGAACATGGTACCACAACAAACCTGCCAAGAGAGGGCCGCCCACCAAAACTAAAGGTAACTAAAGGTAGGAGGAGACTAAAGGTAACCCTGGAGGAGCTGCAGAGCTTCCCAGCAGAAATGGAGCATCTGTCCATACAACCAGAATAAAGCCGTATGCTGTATGGCTCTTCTATGAAGCCCAGCTCTATGGCAGAGAGAAATGTATGGAGGAAGACGCCATCTCATCACCCCTAGAACACCATCCCCACAGTGAAACATGGAGGTGGCAGCATCATGCTGTGGGGATGTTTTTCAGCACCAGGACTGGGAAACTGGTCTGAGTCAATGGGAAGATGGATGTTGCTAAATAAACCCATTTGGGTGTCTCAGTGGTTTGAGCCTGGGTCTGAGGTTCACCTTCCAACAGGACAGTGACCCAGAGCAGACTGCTAAAGCAACACCTGGGGGGTTAAAGGGAAAGGTGGGAATGGATTGGAATGGCCCGGTCCAGGCCCAGACCGCAATCCATTTCAGTCTTTGGTCAGACTTGAAGATTCCAGAAGAAACCATCTAACCTGAAGGAGCTGGTGCAGTTTTACCTTGAGGAATGGACAAAAGGGTGAAGTAGAGACTTGAGGGGGGCGAAGAGTTATGCACACTGAAGTTTTCTGTTATTTTGTCCTATTTGTAGTTTGTTTCACCAATAAACAAATCAAATGTTCAATGTTATAGGCATGTCCTGTAAACCAAATGCTTCAAGCTCTAAAATAATCTATTTTAATTCCAGGTGTGAGGTAAAATGCCAGAGGGGTTGGGGGGGGGGATCATCACAGGATTCTGGCTGAATGCTCTCTTTTATTTTACATTATTGTTTTTTTATTTACGGTGTAGTTCCAGTACAACAACAACACTCGGCAGCAGACCGAAGCCAGAGACGACCTGCACTGCCCCTGGTGTACGCTCAACTGCAGGAAGCTCTACAGCCTCCTCAAACACCTCAAGCTGTCCCACTCCCGCTTCATCTTCAACTACGTGGTGAGTCTCACAAACCCCACGGGCCACATCCGGCCCTTCCTTTTCATCTGACCCTGGAAAGATGCTGCTTTAAGGTGGAATAACTGAGGTGGATCGCAGCTGCTTTAAGGTGGAATAACTGTGGTGTTTCGCAGCTGCTTTAAGGTGGAATAACTGAGGTGGAGAGCAGCTGCTTTAAGGTGGAATAACTGAGGTGGAGAGCAGCTGCTTTAAGGTGGAATAAAAAAAAACGAAACATTTGTGATTTTACAAGGACAAGAAATGAGTTTAGTAGAGAAAAGGGTTGAATTTCATAAAGGTTGCCGTTTTTGCAAAGTTTTTGTCACTTTTATGACAAAAAAATCACTTTTATGGAAGAAATGTGATGTTGCAAAATTAATAAGTTCAAAAGTTACAATTCAGTTTCATTTTTGATTGTAAATTTGCTATTTTACAATGAAATTTAATTTATTTTTTTTAATCTGTGATTTTACACTTGTTCTTTTTTGCTTTTTTGGGGGAAAAAGTCAACAGAATTTTTTAAAATAAATTTTCTTTTTTAGTAAAAAAAAAAGTTAGAAATTTTTTACATTTGTGATTTTACATGAAATTAGTAGTAGTAAAATTATGAAATTTGACATTTTATGACAAAAATACACTTTAATGAAAAGAAATTGTGATATTGCAAATTAACTTTCTTTTTTACTGAAAAGGTCAATTTTTTTAAATTTGTGATTTTACAAGAAAAGAAAATTGTGATTATAGTATAAAAGTCTCAATTTCATGATGAAAGTTGCAAATTTTTGAAAGTCTAAGGAAAACAATCACTTTTTTTCTTTTTTTTCAAAATTTAAATCAAAACGACATCCAGGAACTAGCAGGAAATCTGAAACATAGCTGCTTAAGAAAGTAAAGAATAACCGTTTAACGGTAACCATGGTGATGATGAGGCCGCTGAACTGACTCTTCTGACCTAAAGTTGTCCTGATTCGTTCGCTCGTGCAGCCCCACACTAAAGGAGCGAAGATCGAAGTCTCCATCAACGAGTGCTACGACGGCTCGTATGCAGGGAACCCTCAGGACATCCACAGCCAGCCGGGCTTCGCCTTCAGCAGGAACGGTCCCGTCAAGAGGACCTCGGTCACCCACGTCCTGGTCCGCAGGTACCCCCGACTCTCCCTCTCAGCAGTTCTTCATGCCTCCCTGCCAGGATTGGGATTAAACCCTTCATCCTCTTGCTGTCCCACCCCCTCCCGTCCAGACCCAAGAGGACGAAGCCGAGTTTGTCTGAGTTCCTGGAGCTGGAGGATGGCGACCGGGAGCAGCACCAGCGGACGTACATCAGCGGACACAACCGGCTGTACTTCCACAGCGACTGCTGCCTGCCGCTGAGGCCTCAGGAGATGGAGGTGGACAGCGAGGACGAGAGGGACCCCGACTGGCTCAAGGAGAAGACGGTGAAGGTGAGTCATGCTGGGGGACGGTCGCATGGAGACCCCAAGGACCCTCACCTCAGGCTGTCCGCCTCAGTCTTGTCCTCTTTCAAGCTAACTTTTCTTCATTTGAATCTGTCGCAGGAATAAAAGTGATGGCATTAATCACGGGTGTGAAACTCGAGGCCCGTGGGCCACATCCGGCCCGCCACTTAGAGGGCGTGCACGTGACTGCCTCTTGGATTTAGTGCTGAAGTCAAAAAGTGGAATAACAGCTGGTTAATGTCAGTCAGGATTTAGTAAAAGATTTTACAACGAAAACAGTTTTGTCAGAACTCTTAATTTTTGTAAAATTCACTTTTATTATTATTTTAGAACAAAAAAGTTTATAGAAAAAAATACAATTTTACAAATTGTAATTTATGTGAAAATGTTGACAAAAAGTTGATATTTTAAACCAAAAAGGAAATAATTTCAATTTAAAAAGTATGAAAAAAATACATTTTTTTTACAATAAAAGTCAGCAATTACATGAGAAGAAATTGTGATCAGTACAAAAACCTCAGTTTTATGATAAAAGTTTGAGTTTTTATGACAAAAATTCACGTTTTATTTTTTTTTCTTAATTTTATGAACAAATCCAGGAACTAGCAGGAAATCTGACAACATAACTGGTTGATGAAATAAACAATTACTGTCTCTTTAATGTTGACCATTAAACTAAATTAATTCAGATCCTTAATTACTGACGCAAATCTGACACGTTTATCTGATTAAAAACTGAACCCGTTTCAGCTTCATGAAGGCAGAAAGTAACTCTGGTATGTTGAAGTAAACCTGCTCCGGACCAGGTGTAGTTACCTTAGTAACGGGGACCAGGTGTAGTGACCGTGGTAACAGAGACGAGGTGTAGTTACCTTAGTAACGGGGACCAGGTGTAGTGACCGTGGTAACAGAGACCAGGTGTAGTTACCTTAGTAACGGGGACCAGGTTTAGTAACCATGGTAACGGAGACCAGGTTTAGTTACTTTAGTAACGGGGACTAGGTTTAGTAACCATGGTAACAGAGACCAGGTTTAGTTACCTTAGTAACAGGGACCAGGTTTAGTAACCATGGTAACGGAGACCAGGTTTAGTAACCATGGTAACGGAGACCAGGTTTAGTAACCATGGTAACGGAGACCAGGTGTGGTGACCAGATGAGAGGGAGAACCTGGAAGAGGAACACAACAAGCAACATTTCTAAAGAAAATGTAAAACATGAAGAATTTGGAGGAAGAATCCCAGAACTTAGTTGGATCTGTTCCTTTTTAATCTCCAGGATCTTCTGTCACCGCGTCCAGATTCTGGTGAAAAACTGACCTGCTGAACCCAAAAGTTATGAGACGAGAACGACGCTCCATAAATGAGCTTTAAAACCTCTTTATTTCTCAGAAACCTGAAACGCTTAAAACGCGAACGGTAAAGCTCCTTCGGTTTTAGTCGGTCGTGTTCGATGGCGTCTGACGAGTTCATTCTCGCCGCAGCAAATCGAGGAGTTCACCGACGTCAACGAGGGCGAGAAGGAGATCATGAAGCTGTGGAACCTGCACGTCATGAAGCACGGGTGAGTGAAGCGTCTCTGCTGAAGAAGAGGTTTTTTGAGTTTTTCTGCATCTGCCTCACTGACCCTCCCCCCCTCCCCCCCCTCCTTCCAGGTTCATCGCCGACAACCAGATGAACGAGGCCTGCAGGGTGTTCGCCGAGCGCCACGGCGCCATCATCGTCAAGCGCAGCCTGAGTCGCAACTTCCTGCTGCACCTGATCAGCATGCACGACTTCAACCTGATCAGCACGCGGACCATCGACCAGGCCATGGCCCGGCTCCGCCTCCTCCAGAACCAGGCAGCTTCGACGGAGGAAGAGGAGGAGGAGGAAGAGGAGGAGGACTGGGAGACGGCCGTGGAGTCCCAGCCGGAGCTGGACCCGGACCCAGACCCGGATATATCGGAGTTTAAAGCGTCCAGCGACGAGGCGAGTAGCGACTGTGTGGAGGGCAGGAACCAGCAGGAGGAGAAGAACTGAACCGCTAGGTCCAGAAGAGACTCTTGGATCTCAGAACCACAAAGATTCTCAAAATGGGACTTGAGGTCTTTTCATCTGAGGTGTGAATCAGCCAAAAATGAAGTTTAAAAGAGAAAAAAAAAACAGAAAAGAGAAAAAGACACTCAGCAGGGAGATCTTCAGATCAACAGGTCCTTTTGTTTTATAAACCGTTAAACTTGAAGCTCTGAGGTTTTTTTTTACGTCCTCGTTTAAAGACGTCAAACTTAACGGGGCTGCTTATCGATTTATCAGCGACGGAAATCGTTCAGGTCCGTTGCTCGGTGCTTCTGAGTCTTCGTCCTCATCAGTTTTACCAAACCGGACTCTGAATCCTGTTTTTGGAGTTTGTTTGGGGGGTCGGTCTATTTTTAGCAGCAGATTAATTCATCTTTGGTGCTCTTGAAGATGTTGCCTTCTTCCTGGATTGAAGGCGTCGCCCGCGGCAGTGATGTCACTCTTTATTGATGGCTGTAGTTTCATGATTGACTTCAGTTTCTGCTCCAGACTTCAGTTCAGGGGCTCCATCAGCTCCACCAAAGCGGTTTTCGTTTTTTTTCCTCCGTCTTCTTACAGACGCCATCTGGACTCTGGTACCGAATCATGAGACGGGAATGCAGCGGTAGTCGGACCATCGGGGCGATATCGATCCTGAGCAGATAGTTTCCTCTCTGCTGATTGGGCAGTCTTCAGTTGGTTAGTCTGACTGAAACCGCCTCCAAAGTAACACCTGAACGTTGTTTTTCAAAGTCACGCAGCTTAAAATGAAGTTTGAGGAGGCCTGCGTTTAGTCTGGACCTGAAGAAACGAGGAGAAATGTGCCTTCAGACTCGTGGAAGTCCTCGTGTTTCTTCTGGAACGAATTTAGCCGTTTTAGTTGGAAGCTCTGGGTCTCGGTTAGTTTCGGATTAGCGAGTCCAGATCCCCGTACGGACTCTGAGCCTCCACAGCGACCTCTACTGCCAACACTCCACACAGACAGGTGCTAAAGTTGAAATCACTGCGAGACCCTACGATTTCAGCCGTTTCCAAGAAAAAAACCCTTCAGGTGCTGGTTCCGAACACGTCGTTAGTTTTCCGTTTGTCTGAAATGGTCATTAACTGGATTTAACTGCACTTGTACCATAAATCACACTGCGAGGTGTCTGCAGAGGACGAGGACGAGCGGCTTCGTCCCTTCTGGTTCTTCTGTTCCCGTTTCGTTTACAGACCACACGGAGGTTCGTTCTGTGACTCAGAGACCAAACTGGTCTCTGCTCCGACTGACCCAGAACCTCCCGACATTTTCACGGTCCAAACTGCTGACGCTGCCTTACAGTCGGAGGTTTGCCGGCGGCCTCAAACCTGCCACGGACAGAAAGAGCTCGAGGCGAGGCCTGCTGTGCTTTTAAAAATGATTTGTTTGTGGTTGTTTTGGGGTTTTTGTTTGTTTGTTTTTTTTCTCACGAGACCAGCATCATTTTGCACAAAATGGGAGGAGCCATGTCAAGAAAACAGGACTTCAACAACGGTGTAAAACCAGCTGGATGATAAAACCTGTTGAGTCAAAATGGTTTTCTATTAAAAGAAAAGGAAAAAAAAAGTTTGTAATATTTTTGAAGAATATTGTCAATTTATTTTAAATGTAAAAAGCACACTTTGAGCACGTGTACGGCCCCTCCCCAGTGAAGAATCTTATTAAAGTATTGCCCGTTTTAGACGAACAGGCCTGTCGCCTTCCATGTTTCAACATTTACGTAAACTTTTAAACTACCTCACCTTCTAAGATGTCCAGGCTCAGTCCTGTTACTAAAACAAATAACAGTTTCTAGCAACTGGCATAAATTCATAACTTCAGGACGCTGAGAAAAATTCCACTAAATTATAAGAAATATGTTTAAAATAACATGAAGATTAATTTAGGTAAGAACTGAGATTGATCATTAAATATCCTGTCAACAAAACGGGAGAGCTTACACCTGACCTTCAGAAGATCTTCCTGTGGAACATTCCAGAAATAAATATTTCTTAAATAACATGAAAATTAATTTAGGTAACAGGATTGTAAGTTTATCTCTACTCAAAGATACTTATTTGGTATTAAAATAAAACCACGGTGGGAATACATCCATCTTTATACATTTCTAATTTATCTTTGGTTATTTTCAGTGCTTTATGGTATGCTGTTGTAGTTCTTCACTGTGACCACTAGATGGCGCCAAAGTGACAACTAGGCTTAAAGGATCACTTCATAATTATAAGTGAATTAAAATGGACAGTATAAATAAATACTTTTTTCCCCTCAGGATCAAAATCAAGTTTATTGAACAAAATACAAGAGATAACAGGGAACAAAAATGCAACGTGGAAGTTCGGCCAGCAGGCGTCACAGAAGTGACTCTGCTTGAGTCCAGTTTTCTGGATTTCTAACAATTGTACCAACAACTGAACCCGTTTCAGGCTCCCAGAGTCCTTCGTGAGAAGGAAACAAAAAAAAGATCATGTTAGGCAGCTGAAATCATCTCAAGCATTTTTATTAAAAATATATATTATAGATGACTAATAGTTCACCGCTAAAGCTTTCCTTATGTTTAAAAAAAAAAAAAAATCTACTGTGGAAAAAGACCTGAAATATGAAGAAAATGGGTTTTAGAAATTCAGACGACTGACAGGAATGTGTTTTTAATTTATTTCTAATATTAAAGCTAGTCTATGTAACAATGGCACTAAAGAGTCGTAAAGTTTCACTTTGTTGTCTGACACGTGGACTTTGAGGTATGCTGCCACCATGTGGTGACGAGAGTTAGTGCTACATAGAGTGGCTTTAATTCAACTCCTCCAGAGACCAAAAACAGAATAAAAGAAAAACGACAGCAGAAGACTTTTCTCCTTTCCCGAATCGAGGCTCAGAAGCGGTTGTGTCTGAAAATACGATGAACGCTGGACAAAGCTTCGCCGCCGTCCCGCCAACAGAGCAGCTGCTGCGACTTCTGTCAGGATTGTCAAAGCAGGAAACCGAGAAAGCCAAACGACAAGTGCGTGTCCAGGAAAGATCGAGACGAAGGCGAAGTTCTTCCTCCCAGATCAGAGAGGCGTTCACAGCTGACTGAAGGAAAACCCAACGTTTATCATTTCAACCTTTTTCTCCTGGACAAAAAAAAAAAATAAAAATCTCAAAACTGGACAAAAGTTTGTGCCTGAAAGCACCAGACAAGGATGAACAACTTCGAACGGTTTTGTGCTTCAGGAAGGATGTGAAACTGTTACTCAAAGTTAAGACGATGCATAGATAAAAATAAAATAAAAAAAAAAGCTGTAAACAACCAACCAATCAAAATAAAGCCTGAGGATTCAAACTAAACTCTTTCCTCTTTAGACCTGAACAGCTGCATCACAGTCGGAGAAAAGCGAGAGGCCAGAATGAAGGCGGTGAGAGATTTACGTCACAACGGGGGAACCGCTCTCATTAAAGGTGGGATCCCTCAGGGCTCCATCTGGGCCCCACTGATACAAACGTTTTCTTGGACCAGCTCACAACTAAAAGCTGGAAAAAACAAACAAAAACACGGTTTTAGCTCAACAGTATGTTGCTGATTCTCCCTTTCACACATCTACGGCACAACAAAAGGGACAAAATTAAGACTACGAGACTGAACCAGCGCTGCAAACTGGTATGACAGAGGGCTGAAACTGGATCAGATGTTCTGAAGCTGCAACTTCTAGAGGAGTTCCCCTCTCAGATTTAAGGAGGAGAGGAACTGAGGAGACTTTTCCTCTAAAACACGAACACTTTCCATCCAGAGTGGACGAATGAACAACCGAAGAAGAGGCAGTCCACCGCCTGGTCCACCAGCCAGTCGAACACCACCTCTCGGTTCCCGGAGCCGATGGTCACCCGCAGCTTGAAGGTGGCGCCCTCGCTCAGGTTGTTGTTGCTGACGGGGAACAGGCTCACCACCTCCATGTCGAAGGTGACGGAGGAGCCGACGGTGACGGCAGGCAGCTGGTTGGTCATCTCCTTACCGTTGACGAAAACAGCACCTGAGAGGAGACACAGGCGACCGAATATCAGTGTCCCTGCAGAACTTCCTAAATCAGTCCGTTCATCTACATCACACATGTCAAACTCGAGGCCCACGGGCCACATCCGGCTCACGGGCCACATCCGACCCTCCGCTTCATCTCATCCGCTCCACGAGAGCGTCTGAAGACGAGATTTCAGTACGACCGCCATCAAAGAGTGAAATAACTGAGGTGGAGAGCAGCTGGTTTATGTCAAAAAGCAACAATTTAAAGTTTGAAATAGATTTTACAACTAAATGTTAATAATTTTTGTCAAAACTTGTGATTTTTGTAAAATTAAAAAAAATAAAGTTTGATTTTAGGACCAAAATTGAACATTTATACTTTTAAATTTTATTTTATGTCAAAATGTCGCAATGTTCTAGAAAAGAAAATTGGAATCTGAAGTTAAAGTCACCATTTTGTGACATTTGTGATGTTAAAACGTTTTGGTTGCTTTTTTTAACAAAAAAACCCACTTAATTTTAAGATAAAGGTCACAGTTTTTGTTAAACAGATTTTATGACAAAAATTCACTTTTATGACAAAGATGTGATATTGAGAAATTTGCATTTTGCAGCATTTTTCTGATCATTAATAATAATTAATATTGAACTTTTTTAAAATAACATAAAACATTTTAGGACATTTTAACCAGATTTACAACTAAAAGTTGCTTCTTTTTTTTTTTTTCAATTCCATCCATCCATCCATCCATCCATCCATCATCTATACCCGCTATGTCCTGTGCAGGGTCACGGGGGTCTGCTGGAGCCTATCCCAGCTCACTTCAGGGGTCCACCCTGGACAGGTCTCCAGTCCATCACACATGAAGATATACAACCATTCACATGCTCATTCACACCCAGGGACAATTTAGGAACCAATCAACCTAACGAGCAGGTCTTTGGACTGTGGGAGGAAGCCGGAGAACCCGGTGAGAACATGCAAACTCCACACAGAAAGGCCCCTGGGGAGGCTGGAACCAGGAACCTTCTTGCTGTAATTCTTTTTTCTTTTTTAAACAAAGATTTGTGATTTTAGGTCAGAAAATTTAAATTACCAAAATATCTGGAAGTTTATGTCAAAATGTTACAAAAGCGCCCTGCGATGGACTGGAGACCTGTCCAGGGTGGACACCTGCCTTTCGCCCTAAGTGGGCTGGGATAGACTCCAGCAGACCCCCGTGACCCTGAACAGGACATAGCGGGTACAGATGATGGATGGATGGATGTTACAAAAGCTGATATCTTCCAACAATTAAAAAAAAAAATTCTTTTAGTTAAAAAGTCACAATTTTAACGTCTGTTCTGTATTTCAAATACATCGTTACTGATAATGGGACCAAAACGAGCAAATGAAAGCACGTCTTTGACGTCAGCCAGGTTCAGCGTGTCCGCTCGCGTACCATTAGTGGAAATACAGACAGCTTTGTCTCTCTGAAGTGACTCCGCCTCCTTCTCGCCGTCGATGCACACGCCCAGACTGTCCCGCCGATCCATCTGACCCACCGCAGAAATCCTGCACACACGCAGAGACGGTGAGAATCTGGAGGAATAATCTGGAGGAAAGCGTGAAGGTGTGCTCGTACTTGAAGGTGAGCGTCTGTCCGCAGAAGTAGGTGGGGGCGCTGGAGTAGAGGATGGGACAGCGCGTCTGGGACGAGTCGTTACGGAGGGCGATGTTCTTCCTGCTGCTCAGGATGTAACCGTCAGTCCCCGAACGCCACTCTGGAAGACGGGAAAGTACAAACGAGAGCGTTAAAACATTAAACTTCTGCTGGTCATCTGCGTCACATGTCAAACGGGCCACATCCGGCCCGCAACTTCATTTCATCTGGACAATTATAAACCGCTAACAGGAACGTTTCTGAGGAAACGTTTGATTCAGTTCTGACATCAGAAGGTGGAATAACTGAGGTGGAGAGCGGCTGCTTTAAGGTGGAATAACAGGTGGAGAGCAGCTGCTTTAAGGTGGAATAACTGAGGTGGAGAGCGGCTGCTTTAAGGTGGAATAACTGAGGTGG
>JBAMYA010000023.1:544486-565239 GCA_037176975.1 Arrhamphus sclerolepis | reverse complement strand
TATGTATGTATGTATGTATGTGTGTGTGTGTGTGTATGTACGTATATATATATGTATGTATATAAAACCATTGCAACGAATACAAAGACATTAACGAAGGCTGGACACAGAGGAGCCATGAGGCTCTCTCTGAGGGGAGGGGGAGAGAAGCAGAAGAAGAGAGGGAGATGCCCGGCCAAGGCTCCGTGCAGCATGGACTAAAACGCAGCATGGACAGTTTAGAAAGAATTCGGAATGAATTAAATGGAATTTTTAATCTGACAAAGTAGTTTTCAAGATAATGCGATAGCAATATGCTCACGGATCTATTTTCTGACCCAGAGTTCAGTCCTGACTGGTTCTTTATAGCAGGCAGCTACGCTCACGTCTTCCTGGTACTGCGTACCACAACTGAATCTTTTTGTGGAACACAGTACCGGACCATACCAGCTTACTTTCACTCCTGCTTACAAATGGAAACAGACATCTGGTAAACTTGCTCTAATGATTGAGGAAGATATTCAAGAAGTAATCCTAAAGTGAGTATGGACAGCTCAAAAGTTCTCATTTTGTCTTCTCACCAAAAGTTAATCCTCATAAAGACGGTCTTTACTTTCAGATTTATTTAGAGATATAGCCAAAGAGACATGGATAAATATAAAGAATACATTTTTCCACAACAGAAAGTCTCACCTTAGACAAGCTTCTTGCAGTCTGATGGGTTGTCTGCAACTCAAGTAAGGCAGACAGGCTTCACAAACCGCATCAAGGTCTGCTTCACCTGAGAAAACCAAACAGAGAATCTTCACTGCCACGTGTCCACACAGACGTCATAAAGAGCAAATTAAGATTAAGCAAGGCAAACATCTGCAGAGTATGTAAATGAATGTATGCTCACTGAAAATGCCCTTTGTGAGTCAGATGAAGCCATTCCAGGTCTCAGAATTGTAGGTTTAGGTGGTAAGTTGGAAAGGAAGAATAAGAGAGGAACAAAAGGTCTAACTTTGGAGGTTAACTTTGCTAACAGTTAATGAGCAGACAGGAACTGCTGAGGAAGAATTTCACAGCAGACTGTTTGCACATCTCTGGATTTAGGACATTCCCTTTTGCTCTCCTTCTTCTTTTATCCTTCCTTAAAGTTTGTTTCCTCAGCTCTCCCAGTTTGATGTACTCCTGCTTCTGCTCCCTTTTCTGCCATTTACAGAGTGCGCCTGTCATAACCCAACCAGCTCCCTCCATCCACTCGACTCCCCTCCACTCTTTTATCTCCTCTTCCCATTTCTCTCCCTTTGTTTCTCTCTTTCTCCATCCTTCCCAGCAGACATTTAGCGATTCCCTAAGCTGCAAACTGGGCTGCCTTTCAAGCCTCATTTCAAAACATGTCTGTCTCCCTCCATGCTTACCCTATTTACTGATTCAACCCACACTCTGCTTGAACAGGCCTGCTCGCTGTGAGTCAAGAATAAAAGCAGCAGTGCACATTTCAGAGTTAAATGGGATTATTTAACAACCGCTTTTTATCCTCTTCTTTCTCCCTTTCTGGTGCTGCACTCATAGCCTGTACTCTTTTGTGGAAATCAAGGTGCAAGGAGGGAAGCAGAGAAGTTCTGAAGGAAGAAATTGTAGTCAAGGAGAGGCTCGGTTCCTGTTAGATTTCATGGAATTGGACCTGAAGGTGGAGCCGGGGTTGAAACATATCACTGGCTTCAGTCAATCTGTGTTTTTGTCTTGATCTCTCTGTGACTAAGGCTTGGTAATTGGCTTGCTGCAGGCATCCCAGGGGTCAGCTGTAGCCAAATCGGTATTCGGTGTTTCTCTCCTGCTCTCTTCAGCTTCAACATCAAATCTCTTTTCTGTCTGATATGAAGAAGGACGACATCGAGCAACACTAAGACCAAGAATTCTTAAAAGCCTGGTCTATTCTCTCTTTAATGTGACAGAAAAGACAGAATTTTACATGATGCCAGTTAAGTGAGGGTTGGAGCACTCTCCAACTCTCTTCTGTGCTCAGCTTGGCAGAGTGATTGTGCAGCGTCACCTCTTCACCCTTTTGAAACTGTTCTTTGTCGTTACCTCGCCTTGACAGATTTTAAATGATGGTCAGGTTTTAGAGGCCATGACCAAAGCTTCATCTTACGAGTGGTGGATCTTTTCAACTTTGTCATGCTTCAAGCCACTGTGCTGTTTGTGAAGGACACACATTTATTATCGTTATTATTATTATTATTATTCTTGTTAAAGCAAGGCACATGTACCCTGCAGACATTTCTGTCTTTTATCATTTGTTCATTTTTCAAAATTCAATCCGACTCTGAAAAGCAATTTGAAAAGGTGTTTGTGGGGTGTACTTTTCATTATTGGAAGATATAAAATAAACTCCTATTTAATGTAACTATTAAAAAAAAAAGTTACCTGCTTTGCACACTGCTGACTGTTTCTATAATGTCTCTAAATACAAAGCAGACTCATCTAATTTTATTTGGCACACAATGCTAATCAGAAATTATAATCTATGCCAGCACACACGCTTCAACCCTGAAAACCGCAGCAGCGAACTGACTTGAGCCCTGAGAACAGCAACTCCAGCAGCTCTTTGTGGCGGAGCTGAAGGACATCAGCTTTGAGCTGCTCCAAAGCACCTCTCAGCGCTGAAAGACTGACGCGTCGCAGGAATGATGTTTATCGGTTTGCTGGCCAGTCGCTTGTTCCCGAACTCGATGATGACTGAAGTTACTGGTGCAACTGTTGCACTAGTGTACCCCACTACAGCTGCAACCTTTTATCCTTAAATCACAATTTTATTTTGTTGTCATGAAAAAGTCATGAAAAACCTCAAATTTAGCTAAAATCACGATTTTTTTTTTTTTTTTGGTTAAAGTGACGCTTTTTTCTTGTAAAATCCTAAATTTAAAAAAAGCACAACTGCTGTCACAATTGAAACTTTTTGCTCTTTAATGACAATTTTTTGTTGTTAAATGACAAATTGTGCAATGTTGTAACCTTTTATTGTAAAATTCTGATTCTAAACCCTTGAATTAAAAAACAAACAAAAATGTTACTTTTCTTGTAAAAAACTTTTTAAAATTTTGTATATTGAGACTTCTTGTTCTCAAACCAAGACTTCCCACAAATTTCACAAAAATTGTGAAAAATTACAACTTTTTTGACCTCAGCATCAACATTTTTAGACTTAGAATTTATTGTCCTTCAGATGTTTTCCCATGAGAAAGTGCAAAAACTAACTATATATAAGAACTGACATAATAATATGAATACATTGCACCGATTGCAATCGTGTTATTTACTGTCCATCAGTAATACTTGTTCTGATGATGAATGTGCTGATTTTAATGTAAAGTATTACAAATTTTTATTTTAAAATACGAAACATTTCTACTTTTCACCCTAAAGTAGCAGCTCAGCAGTCTTCTGACTGCTCTCTTCACTAAAGTTATTTAAGTTTTAGTTGCCAGGCAGTCGCATTGGCATCCGTTTAACATTTCTAGTTATAAGTACACGGTTGCCTTTGCATGCTCTCACAGAGCTTTCAGTTATCTTCTGGTACCAGTGACTCCAGCTCCCAGTCAGTGTTTGGAACACAAACAACCTTGTAGATTAGCCTTAAAAATGTCTTTTTTGATAAAGCCTATAGTTTTTGCTGACCCTGAATCGTCCTTTCAGGGATGCTACTGTCGGCCTACACTGTTGTGGGACCTTCCATTATGCACTGGGCTCTTTCTTCACTTGTTATTTTACTCTTTTTATATGTATTATTATCAGAGTTAACATTGTTTTGTTTTATTAGCAGATAACCCTGGACTCATATAATCTATCTCTGTGTCTGTTTGCCTCAATCTCCTGTTTTGTCAGTCCTCTAACTGATGGAGGTCGATGCCTGATTCTTTTTTCTTCCTGTCAGTCATCAGAGTTTTTCTCTCCACTGTCGCCTCGTGCTTGCTCAGGACAAGGATTGCGCAGAAGATTTTTTTCTTCCGTCTTTAATGGATTGGCATGATAAAAATTTTCAATTTGGACTCAACTGTAATAAATTAAATTACAAAGAACGAGTTTGTATTGAAGAAAACCTGGATGTATTTAACTGAACTGCAATCAAATTGTTTGCTTTGTGCGTAAAGTTTGGATGGATTTGAATTCCATCCATTCTGGCTCAAAGCAGAGGTACACCCGGACACATCACCAGTCCATGGTGTGGCAAAGTGACAACGACTTCCACTGAAGGGAAGTTCTGGGTCCTGCACATGTAGGTTCATTGTCAGTGTTTACTGGGGAGAATTCTGTGGTTTGCTTGGAAATGAGTTTTATCTATAAGACAACAGCATCTTCAAGCAAATGAACAAATGAATGAATTTTAAGATATCTACCAGACTGGACGTCTGATCAAACAGTAAATGTCGGAAACATTTTCCTTTATTTTGGAACATGGGGCAGTCCCTACATGATAACAAATTTTCAAGAAAATGGAGGAAATGTTAGAAAAAAGGAAATAAATCAAAGGAGACAGACTTAAAAGGATCCTGATGAATTCAGAGATAAAATTACAAACTAGTTTTTGCTATAATTACCAGGTTTAGCATGGATAATTCAAGCGCACCTATGAAATTGCCTGAAAAGATTTTTACTTTCCTTTTCTTACTTATCTTTACGCAAAACAAGTTAAAGAAATTCAGCTTTGTGACAGAAGACACAGTGACTGTACCCAAAATGATGAGTCTGTTAGTTTTTTTTTTTGCAGAATTCTCTGTAAGAATTCATATTAATGTGATTCAACCTGCCAGCCAATTAACACATTTAATGGAAATAATTTAAATTTTTTCATTTGGACATCCTGTTACACACCTTCTGCTGGAACTCAAAGGCAATCTAGAAAAATAACTTTCTTCTCTTTCTTTGGTCATCACTGTGGGTTCTTTCCTGCTTTTACATCCATAACGACAAACTCAACTATTATCCCTTCTATGTCCAGATTATGAACACTGAGGTGTGTTATTAACTTACAGTGTACAGTTATGTTTGACAGCAAAGATTCTTGGACGTCTGAAACATTTTCCTTTATTTCTGAACATGGGGCAGATGGCTGCTCTGTTGTTACGATTGAGTGCTTTTCTCACCTTTCCTTGCACATAAATTAGAAGCTCAAAAAAGAAAAGCATTGACACCAATTATGAAATGTGATAAGTGGCTGGAACGCTTGCCGCCATCTTTTCTACCAGTGCAGCTGTGAGCATTTGACCAGTACCCCAAGAGAAAACCTTTATTTCCCCAAAAATTCTAGAGTTTGGAAAGCCAGATTTCCTTCACGATGCAGCCCTCCAAGATAAAAAGGCTGAAACGTTAGTGATACATGGTGTCACTAACTTTCAATCCGTCAGTAATGAGCTTCAGTGGGACGGTGTTACATTTGCACCAGACCACCGTGCAGGTTAACGTACTGGTACCAAACCCACAACTCAAATGTCAAAACCTCCTTTTGTCTGGGAATCTTTTTGATTTAGCTTTTTTAAATAAGCTTGTATTGTTTTTGATTTTTTAGGTTTATTGTTGTGACTCAATTTAAACCATGTGATGTTTCTTTTCCTTTTTGAAGGTTTTCCTTTCATACACAATGAAATTCCTGTGTATGTTATTTATTTTAGACAGTATTTCATTATGAATGTATAAGTCCTGATCTGGTTCTGTAGAAGAAGAGGCCATTAACTCACATCCTTTTGTGACTTTAGTTTGCAAAAGATAGTTAGTTGACTTGTAAAGACTGATAACAAGGTGATGGTGACTGCACATAGATGCTTGTACAAACAGTCTTTTCTTTTTGTGCACAAACAAGGTTAAAATGACCTTGGTTTGCTTCTAGGGATCCTGTAAACACTATCACTTATGTGGAATTACCTTTTTGAAGTTTGGGAGAGCTCAAATTCAAAAGGGCTGTGATTCATAGCATTTTGGTGCCTAATAAAAGTTTACACTCCGTCTAACAAATAGGCCTATAGTTGTTTCACTACCCAAAAACATCTAATTATTCCTGGTGGGTTTTTTTCTTTCTGAGAAATGTAAGTCAGTTCTTCCATTTTATGAAGAATTGTAACCTCTGTAGCGGTTGCAACTATGCCAAGCAGCTGCTTCACAGTTACTTCCCATATGAAACAGAAATGTTTAAGATTATTACTTAGAACACCATTTCCAACCAATATTTCCTGTTGCAGGGGATGATTGTGTTATTTATCCACTGCAAACTGGTAAACATTAGACACAGCAACAAAGGAAAGAAGTTTGTCTGTGCTGAAAAATGATCTGAAATCGGTATATCTGTTACTTAAAGGAACATTCTGGAGTTAAAACAGTCCTAGGTCCATTATTAGATGGTAAGGAGTGTTGACTCTAATTAGGTATCAAAATACTATGAATTTAAGCAGTATAGACCACGTTTTTCTACATTTAAGGCTAGGCTTAAGACCTTCGTTTTTAATAAAACCTTCAACACTGTAGCCTCTTCAAACACCTCCTAGTTATGCTGTTACAGCCACCATGATGACGTTAGGTCATACCATGGTGATGTTGGGTCCAACCATGGTGATGTTGGGTCCTACCATGGTGATGTTGGGTCCTACCATGGTGATGTTGGGTCCTACCATGGTGATGTTGGGTCCTACCATGGTGATATTGGGTCCTACCATGGTGATGTTGGGTCGTACCATGGTGATGTTGGGTCCTGCCATGGTGATGTTGGGTCCTATCATGGTGATGTTGGGTCCTATCATGGTGATGTTGGGTCCTACCATGGTGTTGTTGGGTCCTACCATGGTGTTGTTGGGTCCTACGATGGTGATGTTGGGTCCCACCACGGTGTTGCTGGTTACTACCATGGTGATGTTGGGTCCAACCATGGTGATGTTGGGTCCTACCATGGTGATGTTGGGTCCTACCATGACGGCAACACCGTAGTTCACTGCTTAGCACTGACACTTCACAGAAAGAAGGTTCAGTTGGATCTTGGTTCAGCTGGTCTTCCTGTGTGGAGTTTGCATTTTCTCTCTGTATCATGTAGGTTTACCCCTGGGACTCCGGTTTCCTCCTACCCCAAAGATATGCTGTTTAGGCTAACTGGTAGCACAAGGAGTAATATGCATAAACTATTGTGTAATTTGATTTATTGGAGTAATTATATGAATAATAGGAGTAATTATGTCCATTACATAGGTGGATCTAGGTAATGCGTGTATATGGCAGTGTTTGTGCTATAAAAGCACCTTGAGTGGTCCCTTGACTAGAGAGGACATATATAGGTGTGTTGTTGTTCTTGTATGTATCAATGAGGTTTCCTGAGCAGGTTTTGTCTACTGGATCAACAACAAGAAATGCCAAAAGAAGAAACAACAAACAAACTTGAGAGCTTCGGCTGTTTGAGTCTGTTGCTGGAGTTTGGTTGTCTAAAATAAGTTATAATAGCATTAAAGTTCAGGTAAGAAGTGCGTCTACAGGTGTACTCTTCTTTAAATTCACCCCACTCTTTAGTTAATTATTGCCTCTTTCCAAATAAACATTATTTTAATGTTGCCATGTCAGCTTCTTCCAGTGTTGCAATAAATACCAAACCTGCCTTATGACCACAAAGGAACTAACTCCATGATGAATGATAAAAATGCTCACAGCATCATCCTACAGCTTTGCTGCAGGAATGAATTACAGCAGCTGGAGATGCTGCAGGTCTGAAAAATGCCATCCGTCAAGAGGAATGATCACAGTTTCAAAAGCCTGATGGGAGGAGGAAGAACAAACTGAGACCGATCGACAAAGACAGAAAGACTTCAGGGACGAAGGACCTTCTTCTCATTTCATTTATCGTACCTCACAAAAAACGTTCCCAACATGACAAGAGTAAATATTCCATCTAGCAGAAGGTGATACAGCATCCACTCTCGTGTCTTCGCTCTTAAGTCACATTTAACATTTTCTGAATAATTGCTGAATAATTCTGATCCTGTCTACATTTTATTTAGAAATGTGATTTAGATCACATCTGCCACTTGTGGTGTGATGAGTGACAGAAAGAAATCTCTATTCTGTCCTCACAGAAGCTCGACGCGGAGTCGAGCTGCGAACGGAGCCAACATCTTGCATAAGAGGTTTTAAATGAGTTGAGAGAAAAACTGCTGGCAGCCCATCAAGTGGTAAACCTCTGACCTCTGGACCTGGATGTCGTCTCACAAAGCTGTGGCAGTCTACCTCCTCCATCCTCGTATTTCTGAGCATTTCTGCATGTGCATGTGTGTTGTAGAGTTAAAATCCAGCTTTAAATGATCAGGCTTTGTTGTTTTATCAGCTCATCAAAGATTTATTTTACAAATTAAGTATTTGTACTTACCAGACAGAACGGTGAAGACGGCGGCGAAGGCGTTGAGTTTGAGTCCATCGATGACGTTGCTGGAATGGAAGAGCTCCAGACACATGAGGCTGAAGCCGACAACCAGCAGCAGGATGTACAGAACTTCTGACACCACCGACAGCCACAGCACACCTGCAAAACACAGCGGTTGTTCACAGACTCACACCAGAGGACTGACATTTTTATTTCTATTCTTTCTTTTTCTTTTTTTCTGGTTATGGTAGAGTAGCCCAGCGATGGACTGTCCAGATTTTACCCCCAACCATCTGCCTGCTGGGATCTGCTCTGAACCAACTCCTCTCTTATCTGCTCTTCCTGCATGGATGTTTTTCAGTTTTTCAGAAAACAAAATATCATCTGCTGAAGACAACTGAACGGTTTAAATTGGGCCAAACTCAAGGCCCATGAGCTTGCAAATCATTTACTTCTAACTAAAACATTTCTGAGGAAATATCAGCGCGACTGCCCGTTTGATTCAGTTCGGACATCAAAAAAGTGCCATAACTGAGGTGAAGAGCAGCTGCTTCATGTCAAAAATCATGATTTCGCAAATGTTTGTAAAATATTCTTTGAAACAATCATAATTTTATGTCAAAATGTTGCAAAAAGTTTATATTTTCCGACAAAGAAAAATGTAACTTTACAAAAATTACATTGTGACATTTGTGACTGAATGATGAAAGTCTTGGTCGTTGAAAAAAACGTCTTGACCTTTCAGAATTTGTATTTGTACAACAAAATTACAATAAAGGTAATTTTTTAAAATTAGCAATTACACAGTAAAAAAATTGACAAATTTTATGATCAAAAAAAGATGTGATATTGCAGAGTTTCGTGATTTTAAACAAAATTAACATCCATCCATCCATCCGTCATCTATACCCGCTATTTCCTGTGCAGGGTCATGGGGGTCTGCTGGAGCCCGTCCCAGCTCACTTCAGGGGTCCACCCTGGACAGGTCCCCAGTCCATCGCAGACAAAATTAACATTTTTATGAAAAAAGTCTGTTCACTTTTATAAAAGAAAAGGTGTGATGTTTGTACAAAAGCCTCAGTTTTGTGATAAAAGTAGCAAATTTTGTGAAATTTGAGATTTTATGACAAAAATTCACTTTTTTTTTTATTTTTACGACAAAGTCCAGGATCTAGCCGGAAATCTGACAACAAAGTTGGTTGAGAAAATAAACAGCAAATAACAATAATTATAACCAAAGAAAAGCTGACCCTTTAATTGTAACCATGGTGATGGGATGCTCATGTGGTCCAGGAAGAAATAAAGTTCAACACCCCTGGATTAAATAAGCAGTATTAGAGTTTAAACTGAAAATCTGAAGTAACTGTGTGTCTGGTACAAACGTTCACTCAGAACTTCTGGATTGTTGCTTGAAAGGGAAAATCAGAAAATAAATAAATAATAAAGAGGTCCCAAATACAATGTGCTGCCACCCAGTGGACACATATTTTTGTGGTACTCGGGTATTACGACCTTTGGAGGTGTGTCAGTTAGAACTTCCGACCAGAAACACGTAAATTCCAACTTCACAGCACAAATGGAGAGTCCAATCAATTATACAGCAGCGGCACGAGTGTTCAGACCGCTAACCTGACACGTCATCACCCTACACCTTTCCTACACTCACTCATCCACCTGGTGTCAGAAAACCCACAAACTATTGATGACTTGATAAATCTCCAGAGAATGATAACACATATTTCCTCTGCAGACAGGACGCCACACTTGGAGCTCAAAACACGGTGAGATATTTCTTTCTGATCAGGCCAGAGGAGGTGGAGGAGTTCTGTTTGATATCTCCACCTGCTCTTTTCTGCAAAATCCTCCGGTCATATGAGAGCGCACGGAGACATTAAGCAGAACGACGAGCACGCGTTTACACGCCTGCGAAGAGGAGCTGTCATCCAGCAGCGGGGACTTCCCTCGGGACCAGTCTCACCACCAGAACTCCCATTTTCTCCACATGCATCATCTGTAAATGGCAGCAGCTCCTCTTGAATCAGAGGTTCTCAACGCAGAATCAAACAGGATTATCTGCTGGGGATGTGGAGGAGGTGGAAGAACAAGCCACAGGCTGAGTTTTCAGTGTTGGAGACGTGACAGGAACACACAGCTTTCAATGACGATCACTAATTTAGTGTCACTCGTCTCTGGCAAAGAAATTCAAAGTGCTTTACAGAAGACCCCGAGGGTGACAACAGAATCATGTCAGATTGTAAAACAGCAGCTAAATGTCAGAATCTCCGCTTAAGTTCTTTGCAGATTGTTGAAAGTGAAATCTTTACGAGTGCTTTCACCGCTCCTCAGCATGCAGCCATCACTGACATCCATCTTTTGTTTCCTGATGGAGACCGTTTTTCGCCTCCAGCTCTGAAAGGTTTGCTTCATTTTCAAAGTTTCATGTGCCGAATAACTACAACTATTGGAACAAAACTCATTTCTTTATATCACAACTTTTCAGAGAAACAGCAGTGAGAGAGAAGTGAAAGTTTGCCCTCCAGAACCTTCAAAACTTGATCAGTCCTGTTAACTCGGTGTGTAAACCTTTGCAATAACAAAACACACAAAGAGTTAGACCAATATTCCATCTCTGGAAAAGTTGAAAGTTTTCAAAACTCAACCTACTTTTGTCAGTTTGTTTGAACTTTTGTTGAACAGAACACACTGAATCAGAGTATGGCTGCTATTTTTTTTTTTTCTTTACGTCAGACTGTGGTCACACAGAGACAAGTGTCAGAAATAAAGTTTGGAAGGAAGCGGCAGAGATCGTGGGTGACTCTGGTCTGACTGTGAACAGCTGTGGTGAGTCGCTCAAGCCGATGCTACGTCGAGCTGATGGAGCAAATCAGAAGAGCCGACTCCCATCCAGCGAGAGCCGACCGCTAGCTACTTTTCCATAGTTACTAGCCGTTAGCTGGTCAACACAGCAAATTATTGCACAGTGTGAAACCGGCATTAGACATTCCAGTATAACTTTAAAATACCATCAACAGGATATAAAACCTTTGTCCACACTCTTCTACTGTGCTTAAGACGGTTTGCGAGACAGATTTGTGTGAGGTGATTCTAGATGATGGGGGGAGGATTTTAAATGAAGGTACATAAGTCCTCAATCTGTACTAGACACAGCTTTATGCAGTGTTGAATCCTCCAAACAAGCTCAATACGCTCAAGCTGGGCTTGCAGAAATATCTGAAACAGTGTCTCCATGATGTTAATGGTGCCAACAAGCTACAGCAAACTACTTACGTATGTTTCAGAGGTGTTCCTTCCTGAGTGGATTCTGGTGTGAGATCTTTAACATTATCCAAAGTAACTGGAAGGGATGCGACTCCCAGTGCTTTAACTCCCCCGTTCGGCTGCTAAAAAGGACTTAATAGCATCCAAAACTCTGCTGACGAGGAGGCTGATGCTGCTAAAATGGAAATCCCCAGTCCCACCAACCTATACAAACTGGGTTAAGGATGTGCTCTAAATTCTCTGCCAGTTTAGATTTCTATGCTATGTATATTGGTCTTATTTATTAATTTATTTATCTATCTGTCCGGTCATGTGCTGACCTGTTGTGGGTCCTCCCGTATGCCTCGTGGTTTAATCATGTGACTTTATCTTCATCAGTAGTTCCTTTTCTGTTCATGATTCCAGAGTTGGGACACCTAATTAATGTTATTTGCTTTTCTCTGCTCCAGTGAAATTGCACGCCGTCTTTGCCGTTTCCGTTGTCATATCTCTTCAGCTGTGGTGCAAACAGTGATTTAACATGCAAGTGCGAATGATGGAGAGTTTCTGAATCCACTGTTAAAAACTGGGAGCTGTAAGCACCAATGTGTATGAAAGAGAATCACAAAAGATAACCATTCATTTAGATGATGTGGTTATTAAAGGATTCATGGTTGTTCAAATTACACGTCGTCCTCTGAAGCTATGAAATGACAAAGAGATTTTGTTTCCCAGGTTTGAGAGCAGGCCCCTGCAGGTCACATGCATCACGTCTTCAGCCCCTCACGCGCTCTGCTTTCTCGTTAGCTTTCTCATTTATTTCCAGCCGGCCGACAGAAGCAACTTCCAGGGGCATAAAAACGCCCGCGAGGGAAATTCACAATGCAGCAATAATGACCAAAAAAATAATTGTCTCCCCCATTTCTGTCTTCTCGAATATGTACCAGCAGACCGAAGAGACTTCACTGAGCCGCAGACAGTAAATAAAACGTGCTGCGAGGGACTCAGGCGGCACATCGCTGATAACAGGAGTCTCATCACACGTGGATATAATTACATCTTTAATTACGGCTTGTGTGCATGTGTGTGCTTGTGTCAGCGGTGCGTGAGGCCAACAGCTTCTGTGTGCGACACTTATTCAAACATCCGTTTTTGTACGGCTTTTCCAAACAATCCCTGTCTAGAATGGAGATTTAATTAGATTTACAGCCACTGAGAAGTTTGTTCCATAGATTATTCATCAGCTAATGTAGTGGCAGATTTTTAAAACGGAGGTGACATTTTTGTGAAGGTTTGGGGGTTTGCAACTGTCGTTATTAAAATGGCACGGAATCGTCATTAATACATTTTTAAAAAAAGACCATTGAAAGTTTTCCAAATAAAACTCATTTTGATGTTTCATTCCACATAAAGTTTATGTGGTAAGTTGACACAAAAGATGCTCGCAGTCCCATCCCCTCATATCATTTCACTGGCTGTGAAAACTTGTGTGTTGCATGAAAGGTTGAACATTTTCCAACTTTTGATGGAAGCCTCCAGCTAAAAACCTCAGTTTGGTTTTAGCCACTGCTGGACTTCACCTCTCTGAAAGTCAACGCACCATGAAACTGGTACATACGCGCAACATGCTCATGTACAAAACTCTTTAATAAAAGTTTACGTGCACCCGTCTGCCCAAAAATAATCAGATTTATAAAATCGTGCTACGCACACTCAAAAGCTGTTTCCGTTTATAAATCACAGACCACCCGGAAGTTTCTGACCTCATCACACCCTCATTCTACTATAAGTGGTAAAAACGGAGCTCACCAATGTTTCTGCGTATAAATTAGCTGCTGCCAGACGTCACAGCTGTAGCTGTTCTCTGCCAACGCGACACTAAATCAGTCCGAACCACGTTTGAGTCACTAATAACGTACGGACAATCTTACGGTTCATACGGACAAACGCATCGTATAGCTACGTGACTTCAGTCAACTACAGAAATTACGTTTATAAAAGTAAACATTGCTGTAAATTGCCTTTAATGTTGTCATGATTTAGAAAATGCTTGCAAAAGATTTTACAAGAAAATGTTGGAAACTTTTATGAAAACTTGTGATTTTTGGAAATTTACTTTTTTATACAAAAAAAAAACAGTGTGTTTTTTGGACAAAAAGTTGAAATTACACAAAATTTACAATTTTACAACAGTGGAAATTTTATGTCAAAAAGTTGATATTTTCAACCAAAACAACTGTAATTTTAAGCAATTTGTGATTGTACAATAAAATCTGGTTTGTTGAAAAAGGGTCAATATTTATTTATTTATTTTATTAAAAAGTCTTTTTTTTTTTTTATTATGATTTTACAAAAAACTGGAATTTGCAGTAAAATAAAACCTCAGTCTTATAGTAAATTTCTCAATTGTGAAATTTGAGACTTTATAACAAAAATTTGTTTTTTACCAAAAAAAGAAAAATTGATCAAATTTGCTGTTTTACAAAATTGTCATTTGAAAAAAGAGGTCAGTTTCTTTTGAAATTTGCAATTATAAAATTATAAAATGCATTTAATGGTAACCATGGTGATGATGAGGCCTGGGACTTTGACACCCATCTTAAACTGTAACACTCAGACCCGAATATGATCAGATCTTATTGTTTCATTTTAAATCTGAAAGCCGGAATCAATAATTTTCCTGTATTAACTTTTAAAAGTAAGCCAAAAATCTCATCCTTTCTAGGCTACAGGCTCCAATAAGTTCCATAAATCAGAAGTGACAGCACACCAGAGAAGACTGAGCTGGTTTCAGATCAATTAGTACACGTCACTTTCCCCCCACTCCCTCCTTCATCAATATACCAATGATGAAAGTCTCAGCATTCTTTTAGAGGAGCATTTTTCAGGATAATCTGAGAAGTTTAGGATTCCTTTAAGAGACTTTTGGGTTTGAAAGTTTCAAAAGTTTCGTATTTCGTGAGATTTTTTAATAACTTCTGGAGCTCCTATATGTCCGAAACAATGCATGAGTTTAGTGTTAGACATTTTCCTTCATAGCAGAACTCCAAATTAATTAAACTAAATTATATTCAGTCAAAATTACAGAGAATTGACTGTTTAAATTAATTTTGGCTTATCTAAAAGAGCAATATTTAGATAAGCCAATAGAGTTGTATATTTCACAAAATACATACATAACTTGAAGCAAAGCACTTCTAAAATAGTTAAATGAACTTATTTTAATGACAGTTTTTGCAAAGTCCCAGAGGGTCAAAGACTAGAAGCTTCTTCTTCAATCACATCTTCACTGCTCAGTTAATGATGGCTGGATTTAGAAGATGGAGTCACTCCAGAACTTTACTTAGAAACAAGCAGCAGAATTTGAAGAGCAGGTGGACGGATGTGGAGGAGAGGAGGTGTCTGTGTGGACATCAGTGTGACAGCAGGAAAAGGAGGAAGTCGGTGCTGTCATGAGAATGACAGTCACCTCCAGGGGTCTACGTCTGATTTGTCAAATGTTCCCAGGAGTCCAGAAAACTGCAGCTACAGCAGCTAGCTTTGTCCTCAGCTGAAAGCTGCTACTGGGGACTAACCAGAGGACAACCTCAAGCCGGTTGGACACCAGCCCTGGCAGCAGCCAGAACAGCTGGCTCCTCCAGGTTGGCCTGACCAACTTTGCTCGGGCCTCGGCCAGGACCGGCCTCCGCCAGGACCCCCAGGGACCCGCAGTTAGCCGTGTGTCAGCTGGACTTGTTTCAGATGTTTCAGTTAGGAAACAGAAATGAGGGCGGGTGGATGGATTTGATCAGAATGAGTGTTGGGTAACAATGTTTAGAGTCTGAACATCTTTCCATCTGTCTCACCAGCTATCAGTCTTGTCAGGCTGTTAAAGTAAAAGTTTTTCATCTTTTTAAATCCAGTCATACTCCTCAGTTTTAAATTTGAGGCTCTGAATTAAATATGGCCTGGGGGAGGTGTCAAACCATTTCTTTTTTTAACTTCTTGCATCTCCAAAAACTTTGCTTCTACATCCTTAGAGGTTGAGCTTTTTCTTTTCTTTTTTTTTTGCTTTTATTCTGTTTATTTATTTTTTGTTTACTTTTTTTTTGGTAATTCCTCATGCGAAATCGGTCACAGGAGCATGGAGGCGCACACCTGAAGTCAACCTGTAGATTAAAAAAAATCCAACTTTATGTGAACTCAATCAAAAAATCTAATTTTCTTCTCTGCAGGTTCACTCGTCTGAGAACTCCTGACAAACACTGAGAGCCCCGAAACAAAGATGTGTGTGTGTGTGTGTGTGTGTGTGTGTGTGTGTTTGTTTTTTCTCCGTGGATTTCCTTCGGCTCTGTGAACAGGTGGGGAGCGGCGGGGAGCGGCGGGGAGCGGCGGCGATGCCTAATGACCATCATTACTCACCTCTCTCTGACGCCGGGGCCAAATCAATGAAGCTCCGACACATCTCACCTGAGACGAGGGAGGCGGGGGGGAGGTGGTGGGGCAGGGGTGGGGGTGGGGGGAAGAAAAGGTGAAGAAAGCAAGGTGAGTTTAAAGGGGAAGAAAGAGGAGAGGACAGGAGTTGAGAAAATTAGTGAACAAGCGCTGCTGCATCAAACTCATCCTTAAAGACATATTTAACACCACAGGTTCATTAAAACTTTTTTGTTTCACCTCTAAGGTTGTTTATACGAACAATCTGCTCTTAAGAGGTACAAGTTGTTGTTTGTTTGTTTTTTTACATCAAATGAAACCTCATTTTTATTACCAGCATGAACATTGACATTAGTTCCACAAACAAAGTTAATGGTCGTTCCTTTAAAATATTAAGTTTCTGTCTCACTATGACGAGAAGGCTGAGGAGATCAAACAAACCCTCATCTTCCTCGGTTTTCTTCCTCAGCCTCGCTACATGTGTGGCAGATCGAGCTGCAACCATCCCACTTCCTGGTTCAAGCTCATCCAGGAAGTACGTTTGGTTGCAGTTCTTCGAATGACCACTAGGTGCTGGCTCCAAAACAGAAAAAATCCCCATTACCTCGTATGTTAAAAGTACCTAATAGAACAAAAATCTTTTTCTTTCTTTCTTTCTTTTGTTCTTTCTGTCTGGGGAGTGATTTTTTTTTCTTCCCTTTTTGAACCACATCAAACTTGTATTGATTATATCTTCAAGTTATGAATGATGTTGGGTTTTTTTTTTGTTTGTTTGTTTGTTTTTTAAATCACAAACTTTTGTTTTTAAGGAAGCAAAAGTTTGTGGTAAAATACAGAATTGTGCAAGATCCCAATTTTTGGACACAAAATTAAAACTTAATGTCATAAAATTGTCAAGATTTTTGGTGCAAAATCACAAACTGGTTGTATGAAAAAAAAAAAGAAAAAAGGCCAAATTTCTGAAATTTCTGACTTTTTCTTTTTGGCAAAAAATGTCAGACGTTTTAAATTTTGCATAACTTTAACTCAATGCTTTGAAGTACAGTCACAGACTTTCCAGAATTGTTACCTTTTTATCTTAAAAAAAAATGTTGAATTTCCCCTCTGAGATCAATAAAGTATATCTTATCTTTTAATCTAATACTAAAACTTTTGTGTTGTAAAATATTAACTTTCACAAAATTTCATTTAAAAATTACAACTTTATGTCTTAAAAATCCTACTTATTTTTGTAAAATTGCATATTTTGGCAGTAGCACAAATTTATCATTAAAAGTAAATATTTATCAATCTTTTTAATAAAGCTCCCAATTTTTTTTGTTGTAAATCATGATTTTTGCAGAATTGTGTGTTTTATCTGTTTAACTTAATGTCGCACTTTTTTATTGTAAATTTTTGAGTTTTTCAAAACTGCAACCATGTGCATTTTAGTGTGCGCCATGGGGTTGACAAAAATGATGAAAAAAATTAAATTAAATAAAATAAGAAAATCACAGATGTGAAGGTTGAATAGGTTCCAAAAGGAAGGACAAAAGAGTTTCAGCTTAACACTAATGACATACAGCAAATGCAGCATGACTAAAGTTGTGATTGGAGATAAAGATGGGTGGGCTGCTTCATTCTCAGTGATGTCACAGAATCCTGCACATCTGGAAGGTCCTGACATGTCTTCAGGCTGAGTCAGCATCCAAGGCTGGGGACACTTTGACATGTGAAAAGCTGGTGATCAGTTTGAGCTGAGAGTCGTAGTTTTAGTTTAAACCCTTGAGTCACTCCTTTAACAAAAATAGATCTAATGGTATATCTTTCCTGTGGCACCAACAGATGCTCATGCGGGGAGCATTTGGAGCAGCGTAGCGTCCTCTTGGCTTCATTACATTTCTATCTGGAAGTCTCTGGCTGCAAAGAGTTCAGAGCTCAGCGGGATCCGCTGGGTCACAGATCAGCAGCTGGAACATGAGCGATAACTCAGCCTCTGCGGTGCCACAGACGAGAGGCAGGCCCATCCATAACCAGCACGGGTACCGACTCCCTCACACCTCCATTACCACCACAAACAACAGATGAAGACACACTCGGGTTGACTCAGAGATAGCACGGACGCTTTAAGCTCCAGGCAGTGAAATGGAAACGATAAAAACTACTTTAGAGATTGTACAGATGCTCATACTCAACTGCTTTTACCAAAAATATTAAGGTTTTATGCTAAATGAGTCGTACGAATATGTATGTAAGACCACAGACTACATTTAAAAAAAACAAAACATGAGTTATTGCTTCTGTAATTTGATTTAAATTCCAAAAATGCAATTTATCTGAAATCCAGTTGTTAGAAGTCTGGATGAGGCTGAATTGTTTTTTAACATGGTTCCTTCCCTCTGTTAGCTTCGCTAGTCATGACCTGTGAAAACTTTACAGATCTTAAGTCAAAAAAACAAAAGACTTAACGCGTTTAATGTGTTCATGAACTTTTTTAAAGAGACAAAAAGGAAATTCAGCAGAGCATTTCCCCATGGAGCCTACGTAACTTTTACATTCATCCTGAGTCTCTTATGCCGAGTTCACACTGTACAATTTTTACAGTCTTATAAGATTAATTCAAGTCTCATCGCACGACATGAAATCAGTAGATAATTCATTTCCAGCATGTTACATTGTGTGATTGAACATACGTTGAACTGTGGCTACGGCAGAAATAAATCTGTGTGTATTTCAGGCTCTAGCCTTCCCATGAGTGCCCATCTTTCCTCTGAGGTGGCTGAAATCGTACAGTGTGAACCCGGCATCAGTCGCCGTGACGGCCACCGTAGCTGAGAGCAGTTCCACTGTTGATGTTTGACAGTACTATAAAGTGAAACAAAGCTATTGCAAAAGATGATGGGGGAGGGAGTTTAGTGGTTTTCACAGAGAGTATATGGAAAGCTGCACAATACTTCCTAAAAATAATCAAATATTCCTCTAAAGGATATTGAAACTGGTATTCTCACATGAAAATCATGTCAGTTTAAGGGGGATCTACTATCATATAATATCTGATTCATTACCAGGGTGAAAGTGAGCCGGTACGGTCCAGTACTGCGTACCACTAAAAGATTCAGTTGCAGTACGCAGTACCAGGAAGATGGGAGAGCGGCTGCTATAAAGTCCTCATTCTGAACCGGTCAGGGCCACACTCTGGGTCAGAAAATAGATCCGCTAACAATATGCAAACTTGAAAACGACTTTGTCTGCTTAAAAATTCCTTTTAACTCATTCTGAATTGTTTCTGAACTGTCCTTGCTGTGTTTTACGTCATGCTGGACGAAGCCTTGGCCGGGCATCTCCCTCCCTTCAGCTTCTCTCCCCCTCCCCTCAGAGAGAGCCCGATGGTCTCCTCTGCACCCAGCCTTGGAAACATGTACCACACCTTTAATGTCTTTACTGCAAAAATGTCCCAATTAAAATCAGTAGGAGAGTAAGCAGTTGTGTTTCATGTTATTTACGATACAGAACAGCTCTGAAAAGAAACTGCTTATGAGCTAACGACTGGATTTCACTCAGCAGGACGTGAGCACGCATGCGCGTCTACTTCCAAACGCAGCGGTTGCTATGGGGATCTGTACGTTTGATTTAATGCACTGGGATGTTTTACACAAACTTTATTTGTTTGGGTTTTGACTTTGCTATTTTAAAAATGCATGAAGTAAGATAGATGTACCACTTACTCCAATATATATACATGTATGTATGTATATATGTATCTATATACTTTTTAAATTTTTGTCATTTTGCTGTTTTTTTCATACTTTTCTGACTTGTAAATTTGTAATGGCTTTAGCAATATTGTTAACCTACATTCATGCCAATAAAGCATATTGAAACTAAGATTGATGGTTTTGGTTAACATACCGGCAAGAATTAAAACTACTCTCACCACTGTTCATTTCCAATAACACCAAGAGGTAGACATGAAGACACACCAAGGAGAAATAGGCTAAACTGCAGTAGCAAACATAATATTCAGACCAAAGTTAGACTGCTTTTATTGTATGTATTTCCAGTTTTGCTGTTATTAACATGCATTAGGCTCTGGGGGGAGGGTGTTATGGTTTGCAGACTATGTTGCTATGTTAGGTGTGGATAATATTATATATCTGAGGTGGTTACAACTCGCTATTTCAGAGGTCAAGAGTGAGGCCAAAAGGTGAGCAGCTCAGCGTCTGATTAGGAGATGAATTTAAAATGTAATTAAAGCGCGAGTGGGCTTGTCTGTGACCTGATGATTAACTAACAGCACCATCAGTATTCTCAGCAGCACCTCCCCACTGCACACACAATAACTCAACTATAAAATGTCAATTATCCAAAAACAGTATCACATTTTAGGTCCATCAGCTTGTTATGAAATTGATCCATTTCACGCTTCGGGTCATTTCAAATGTGTTTTTTGTATTTTTAAGTTTCTAGCTTCCACTTCCACTTTCACGACAGTGTTCCATTACAATCGTCCTGCAGCTCCGCGGCCTGCTTACGTACTGATCCGATGTTCGAGGGTTAATTGCGGCTCTAATGAGTATAAATGGCTTCATGAAACAACAGCGAACGTACCGTTATAGCTGCTTCTCAGCTGGAATTATACAGCTGTCGAATTAAACCTCAAAGAACTGACTCAAACGGGAATTATTGTGTACGTCTGCAACTATAATCAGCCCCTGAAGTATCTGGACCCTGACCCACCCACAATGGACACTGA
>JBAMYA010000023.1:505671-517931 GCA_037176975.1 Arrhamphus sclerolepis | reverse complement strand
TATATTATATTATATTATATTATATTATATTATATTATATTATATTATATTATATTATATTATATTATATTATATGTCTATCTGCTTTACACACAGCTGCACGCATAATAAGGCCTACAAACAACTGAAATTTATAACACATCAGCCCCAAAACAGAAGCTTCAAGTCAAATATCCCCCAGAATTACTTTGTCTTTAGTCAGTAGTGAGTATTTTGATGTGGCGAAAACTGAATTTTTGTCCCACAATCCCATGGATGTCCTAGAACCACAGCAGTGAATTTTTCATGAATGGGTCGATATAAATTAAACCAGAGCCTCCCTTATTAATTATTACTGCATCTCTGCTAATAGACTGAGTGTGTTTGTCTCAGTGTAAATCTGATTTCAGCCTCCTCCAGGCATAGCCAGGAGTCCAGTTACTTGCTGACAGGAAATGTAGGGATACCAGGGAAATCCCTGGAGACTGAACTGGTCTGGAAAAGCGCACGTGAGCGTTCTACTGGGACTTCAGCTCTGTAGATCAGAATAGCACTCATAAAACTCATAAAAGAAAGAACGCTTGAACGCTTGCTGATGTGTATACAACGTCACTCATGTACGATGTCCAGACAGTTTTGCATTTAAACATGTTCCCTCGGCTTTTAATTCTGAGAAATTTTCCCAGAAAACTCAGATAATACCAACAGCTGTTGTTTTCGCCTAACATTTCATACTATAGCTCTGTTAAATAATTAAGCATTAACAGCTGGGAGGGCTTCAGACTGATGAAAAAAAAAACTATCCGTTTAGTTCTCCGCATCTGCTTTGGTAAACTGTCTATAACACGTGTCAAACTGAAGGCCTGTAGGCCAAATCCCGCCCTCCACTTCATCTTATCTGGTCTGTGAGAACGTTTACAGAATCATAAACTAAACATTAGAAAGTGGAATAACTGAGCTGGAGAGCAGCTGGTTTAGGTCAGAAAGTCAGGATTTAGTGAACACTTGGAAAAGGTTTTACAACTAAAAGATCACAATTTTGTGACATTTGTGATCATACACACACACATATATATATATATGTATAAATGTATATATATGTGTATTGCCAAAAGTATTTGTTCACCCATCCAAATAATGGAAATCAGATGTTAGTAGTAACCTTTATTTAACCAGGCAAAAATTGCTAAGAAAAAATATTGTTATTTGGCAATGGCCTGGTAGGAGGTAAAAAGGCTTCCTAAGGGGCAAAGGGAAAGGGGAAGTAAATAATAAAATATAATAAAAACACATATGACAACCGTGGCAATAGAGACCATAGGTTTGACATATCGTAATGACATACACAATGATAGTTAATTTGACTTATAAAGACATACCACGTAGTGGTAAAGACCACATTTCTTCCGATCACTTCCATGGCCACAGGCATATAAAATCAAGCACGTAGGCATGCAGACTGTTTCTACAAACATTTGTGAAAGAATGGGTCGCTCTCAGGAGCTCAGTGAATTCCAGCGTGGCACTGTGATAGGGTGCCACCTGTGCAGAATGTCCATTCATGAAATTCGCTCCTAATTGTCAACTGTCAGTGGTTTTATAACAAAGTGGAAGCGATTTGGAACAACAGCAACTCAGCCATGAAGTGATGGACCATGGAGCAGAGTCAGCGGATGCTGAGGTGCATAGTGCACAGGAGATCACCAATTTTCTGCAAATTCAATCACTACAAACATTCAAACTTCATGTGGCCTTCAGATTAGCTCAAGAACAATGTGTAAAGAGCTTCATGGGTTTCCATGGCCAAGTAGCTGCATCCAAGCCATACATCACCAAGTGCAATGCAAAGTTGGTTGGATCATATTGAACCCTATTGATTAAGAATGGGATGTCACATAAGTTGATATGCAAGTCAAGGCAGGTGAGCAAATACTTTTAGCAATATAGTGTATTTTTTATACCAGATATTTGTATATTTTTGTACCTCTCCTCTCACTTCCCAAGACGGAGTATTTTCTTACCACTGATAGGCTTTGCCATGTGTTTGGGGGTCATGCGCTGGGTTTCTCAGAAGTGCCTAGAGACAACTTTGTTGTAAATACACAATATATATAAATAAAATGAATTAAGCTTAATGTTTCCTGACTCTCAGGAGCAGTTTGTGCTGCAGGATGTTCTCCTGGTCTGCAACCAAACTATTTAGAGAGCAGCAGAAAATGTGGGACGCCGTTATCAGAGATGTCGCAGTGGCTCCTCTGGTCCAGCGTTGTCCCTGCTGGTCTCAGCAGAGAAGATCTGGGTCTCATGTAGACACCAGGAGCATGTTGGTAGAAGACTAGAGTTTGAGAGTGAAATCAGCAGAAAACGAGTGGTTAATTGTTGCTGCTTTGGTGCAGCTGCTCGTTTAATCTCCATGTTCATGCATTTTAATGTTCTCCTTCCAGAAGCCTCTGGCTACAACAGAAAACAGTTGTTCACAACGTTATATTTAGACTTTCTCTGGTTTTCTGAAGCTTTTTTTTTTGCATCTGCAGGGATTTCAGATATGTGTAACACAGTTTCAGATGAACACACTCTTACATGGCATGTGTGTTTATTGTGTCATGTGTGTAATTTTGATTATCAGCACTTAAAACAGTGAAAACTGGAACCAACTAGTCTGGAACATTATTGAAGCCATTTTAAGATATAAATGAATAAAAAAGAATCATTGACTCGAATGTAAAGTACAAATATGTTTTCTAGTATCACTAGAGGGTAAAACAGATCTTAAATTACAAGATTAAAGTTAGAATTTAACAAGAAAAATGAAAATAAAAAAAATAACAAACACAAATGAAATTTAAAAAAATAAACAAATGCAAAACAAAATAAAAGATGAACAAATCCAAACAGCAAAAATTGAACAAATGCAAAAATGAACAAATAAAATAAAAAATAAACAAACAAAAAAAATGAAAAAAGTATAAAAAAAGAACAAATGCAAATAAAAGAAAAAACAAACAAACACCAAATAAAGTAAAAACGAACAAATGCAGTTGAAACATGAAACATGTTTAGAAGATCCAGACATGATGGAACCAGAATAAAATGATCAATTCACAGCAGGATGAACCAGTTTAATGCTGCAACTAATCATTATTTTTATAATCTATTCATCTGTCAAAAATTAATTTTTGGTTAATTGATTATTAATCAGTGTTCATTTTCAGTTTTCAGTTTGAAATATTGATTTTATTGTGTTTTTTTATTTCCTTCACTTCAACTGCTGCTGAGAATTTAAAACTCAGAACAAATCAGCAAATAAAACAATATTTTCATAAATTAAATGAGATAAAGAAAAAATATGATTATTGATGATGATTTTAGTTGTTTTATTTAGTCTGATAGAAGCTGGTGATATGATTACATTATTTTATAACTTTGTTAAACACTGATTTTAATTAATTTAATCGATTAGTTGTTGCAGTCTTACCTGTGTTTTACAAAATTGATTGATTGATTGATTGATTGATTGATTGATTGATTGATTGATTGATTGATTGATCGTTTCTCTGCAGCTTCTCCTCTGGGTCCATGCCCCCTGTCAGGACCCAGTGGGCCTGTGGCTGCTGTACCTTCCTCAACGCGGCCGGGGCTCCCCGCTGCTCCATCTGTGAGGCCCCTCGGAGAGGACCGGGCCCCAAGTGGGCGTGGCCGGGGGCCAGCGGGGTGGACGCCGGATGGTCGTGTCCACGGTGCACTCTGGCCAACGCCCCCAGCAGCCTGGCCTGCTCTCTCTGCGGCTACTCTGGACCATCGGACCCCCCGTGGGACTCCCCGCTGCAGCAGCCGCGACCTCAGCGCTCTAGCAGCTGTTCCGGGCCCCTGAGGGCCCCATCAGATAAAAGCGGCCTGGCCTGGGAGTGTTTGAGGTGCACATTGCAGAACACGCCCACCTCCATGTCCTGCTCAGCCTGTGGCGGACCCCGGAAACTGTCCCTGCCACAGATTCCGGCGGAGGCACTGCTGCTGCCGGAGGAGGAGCCAGAGAGGCCGGAGAAGCCGGCGCTGTCGCTGTGCGTCTCTGCACGAGGAGAGACTTTACCTGCTGAAGCTTCTCATCCCAACACCGACTCCACTGAGGTCAGAGCCCCGCCTCCAGGTCACAACACCCCGGTGCCCTGCAGCCGCAGAGAGGTCCCCCCTCCAGATGTCTCACCACATCTGTCCTCCCAGCCAGAGCCAGCTGCCAGGAGACTCAGTATCCTCAAGGAGGAGGTGTCCCCGCTGTCTCCAGCCTCCGATGCCTCTGTGTCGTTCCCCAGTGGAACACTCGACCTCCAGTGGTCATGTCAGGCATGCACGCTCGTGAACCGGCTCCAAGCCCAGCACTGCCTGGCCTGCCACACTCCTCAGCAGCCGCCGAGAGCAGCAGCGGGACCCAGGAAGAAGGAGAGCATGCTGGGAGAGGTGCTGCGGCGGAGCGATGAGGGGGAGGCCAAGCAGCTGTGGGAGAACATCATCCTCTTCTGCAGACAGGTGGGTGAAGATGCAGGGAGGTCCAGAATCCAGGACAGACCTGTTCAGTCCTGATCCTGATCCTGATCCTGATCCTGATGCTGATCCTGATCCTGATCCTGATGCTGATCCTGATCCTGGATCCTGGATCCTGATGCTGATCCTGGATCCTGATGCTGATCCTGGATCCTGATTCTTGATATTGACCCTGATGCTGATGCTGATCCTGATCTTGATTCCCGATCCTCATGCTGGAGCCTGAGCCTGATCCTGATCCTTCAGGAATGTGGAGTCCCTGGAGGAAGAGGAAGTTTCTGCTCAGATTAACATTTACAGCAAAGTTTGATCTTTATGTTTGTTGTTTGTTTTTTTTTTAGTTAGTTTGATCCGGCCAGGTGAATATTTACAGTTTTTTCTTTCAAGAGATTTTTTTTTTTCCTTTTACTAGATGAATTTATTATGAAACAGGTCACGGGTCATGGGAGCAGGGTCACAACAGCCTAAGCAGGGAAGCCCAGACCTCCCTATCCCTGGGGGGATTGCAAGGCATTCCCAGGCCAGCCAAGAGACGTAGTCCCTCCAGCATGTCCTGGGTCTCCCCCTGGGTCTCTTCCCAGTGGGAGATGCCCAGTACACCACATCAGGGAGGCATCCAGGAGGCATCCTGACCAGATGCCGAAACCACCTCATCTGGCTCCTCTTGATGTGGAGGAGCAGCGGTTCTAACCTGAGCCCCTCCCAGATGACCGAGCTCCTCACCCTATCTCTAAAGGGAGAGCCTGGCCCCCTGCGGAGGAAACTCATTTCAGCCACTTGTAATCGTGATCTTGTTCTTTCGGTCACCACAGCTGCTGACCATAGGTGAGGGTAGGAACGTAGATTGACCAGTACATTGCGAGCTTTGCCTCCTGACTCAGCTCCTTCTTTATCTTTTTCATCGACGGGTCGGCATAGCGTCCGCATCACTGTAGACACTGCATCAGTGATTCCTCTCTGGTAATTGTTTTTAAAAATTTTGTTTCATTTTAATTTTATAATTTTTCTGACTTTAAAAATATCTATCTATTCTGTTTTGTAATACTCATTTTGGCCGCTGGGGGACTTCAGTGTGCATCGTTATCACGTTCTAACCAAGCGGCAACCATCCTAATGAGAAAATTTATTTTGTTGCAGTTCCTGCACTGACCACTAGGTGGTGGCTCCAAAACAGAGCAAACCTGTATTGACTCCCATGTTAAAGTTAAATGTTACATCCATGACAACTGAATATTTTTGTACATAAGATCCATTTTTATTAATCAATAAAGCTGACCAATCAGATGCCCAGATTCATTTACGTGCTTGGTTCTGAAGTTGGCTTTGATAGCTTTGTCCAGGAAAGATCTCCCCAAACTTTAAGAGAAGTTTTTAAAATAAAAGGCACAAACATGGGGGAGGAAGGATTTTAGATCTCTTCTTTCGTTGTTTTTCTCCTCCTCCAGAACGCCGTGACGTTCGTGGATGACAGCTTCCCTCCTGGTCCGACATCGGTGGGCTTCCCGTTGGACGACGGCGTCCAACAGCGGGTCCACAAGTGGCTTCGTCCCAGAGATATCAGCTGTCCCAGCTTCAGAGACCGTGGCCTGAGGTGGTCCGTCTTCCACACACTGCGGCCCTCCGACATCCTGCAGGGGCTTCTGGGTAACTGCTGGTGAGAAAAAGCTGACCACAACAGGCAGAGGTGCAGGTCTGAGACATTTTACCACCAAAAAACAAAACAAACAAAAAAAAGAGTCTGTGACACTTTCATTAACAAAAAAAAAGGCCAGTAATAGTCCTCCTCACTTCATCAGGTTTAAAGGTTAGTTGGACCAGGAGCTGCTCATCATCAGCAGGTGTGCAGCCATTTATAAAAGCAGATGCTTTGCAGCACCCCTGAGAGGGTTAGATGGAAATATGGAAATATGACTGAGGTCATGATGTCCAGATGATGGACAGACAAGACCTTCATATCCACATGGCATCCAACATGATGTTTGGAGAAAACCAAACAGCATTTCAGCAGAAACATCTCCTTCCTACTGTCAAGCACAGCAGTGGAGGGGTCATGATCTGGGGTTATGCTGCAGCTGCAGAATGAATTAATATTAATTAAAATTTATTTATTTACAAGCAAATTTTGACTGCCTGTTTGATTCAGTCAAAAAGTGGACTAACAATAAAAGTTGATCATTTTTCTTTTATTAAAAAAAAAGAAGAAAGTTAAAGTTATACAAATTTATGACTGTCAAAATGTTGCAAAAAGTTGATGTTTTCCTAGAAATATTTGTAATTTTAAGATAAAAAGTCACAATTTTGTGACATTTCTGATTGTATGTTAAAAAGTCTTAAATGCTGGAAAAACCTTTCTGGTTTACTTTTTTATTAAAAAAAAAAAAACATTTGTATGGAGCCTCAGTTTTATTATAAAACAATTCTGAGATTTTATGACCAAATAAATTATCAATCAATGATTTGAGAAAAATAACTTTAAATTCTAGAGAAATTACTAATTTTACAAATTCTAATTATATGTCAGAATGTTGCAAAAACTTATATTTTCCAACAAACAATTGTCATTTAAAATTAAAAATTAAATTTTCCGACATTGTTGGAAAATCAAGTCTTGATTTAATAAGCTGCTTTTTCTTTTCTTTTTTTTTACAAAAAAATTATTTTAGTTTGTTTGTTTTAAAAAATGTCTCAATTTTATGATGAAGGTCACAATTTTTGTGAAATCTGGGATTTTATAAGAAAAGGTAACTTTTTTTATAAAAACGATGTGCATTGTAAAATTTTCCATTTCACAACAAAATTATCTTCTTCTCTATTTATGAAAAATGTCTTTTGTTTTTGATTTGCTATTATACAAGGAAACTTTGTGATATTGAACAAAAACTTAAATTTAAGACAAAAGCAACAGTTTGTAAAATTTGAACTAGTGGGAAATCTGACATCACAGCTAGTTAAGAAAATAATACAGGATTAGGGTTGGGTTTAGGGTTAGGGTTAGCCTTTAACCAGCCCTTCAACAATAGCCATGTTTATGGTGTGGCCGTTCAATGGTAACCATGGTGATTGTGTGGCCCTTTCACGATTAACCATGGTGATTATGTGGCCCTTTAACGGTAACCGTGGTGATGATTTGGCTCTCTAATGGTAACCATGGTGATTATGTGGCCCATTAACAGTAACCGTGGTGTTGAAATGGCCCTTTAGTGGTGACCATGGTGATGATGTTGGACCAGGATGAAACAGTTGGACACCTCTAGTTTAGAGTTTTGCACCCTTCCTCAGACTAAAAGACGCTCCTCTGGACCTCTGGTTTTCAGGTTCCTGAGCGCCCTGGCGGTTCTGGCCGAGCGGCCCGAGCTGGTGGAGAAGGTCATGGTGACCCGCTCGCTGTGTCCAGAAGGAGCCTACCAGGTCCGTCTCTGTAAGGATGGCTCGTGGACCATGGTGCTGGTGGACGACATGCTGCCATGTGACGAGAATGGACACCTCCTCTTCTCTCAGGTGAGGCTGTTCTGACTCATCAGTGGGCAGAGTCTCAGATCTGGTCCTAACTTGTGGTTCACCATCAGGCCCAGCGGAAGCAGCTCTGGGTGGCGCTGATTGAAAAGGCCCTGGCCAAGCTGCACGGATCGTACTTCGCTCTGCAGGCTGGCCGGGCCATTGAGGGCCTGTCCACACTGACAGGGGCCCCCTGCGAGTCTCTGGCCCTCCAGGTCAGTGCCACCAACCCCAAGGAGGAGCCCATTGATACGGACCTGGTTTGGGCCAAGATGCTCAGCTCCAAAGAGGCAGGGTAAGAATATGGTGAGGTTCTGCTGAGGGTCTGTGGCCACCCAGGATCAGGAGGAGGTTCTGCTGGCTCTGTCGGGTTAATTCTTGTTCTGGTCCAGGTTCCTGATGGGGGCATCCTGTGGAGGAGGGAACATGAAGGTGGATGATATGGAGTACGAGGTTCTGGGTCTACGTCCACGACACGCCTACTCTGTCCTCGATGTGCGGGACGTTGACAGTCACAGGTCTGGGTCCAAACTGTTCTCTGAATGCACGTCCTGTTTCCAGTAAAGCAGCTAATGGGATGTCTGTTTCAGACTGGTGCAGCTCAGGAACCCGTGGGGCCGGTTCTCCTGGACCGGAGCCTGGGCCGACGAGTGGCCCGACTGGCCTCCGCACCTGAAGAGGGCGCTGTGCACCCAGCGGGCCGAGGACGGGCTCTTCTGGATGGACTTCTGGGACTTCATCAGGTGGGTGAGGTCACAGAGATCTGACAGTTGATGGTTCTGGTCCACCTAGAGAAGGCCTGACTACTGGTTGCTATGAAAACCTGTACCTGTATTATACTCTTATTCAGCTCAGATAGCTGAAACAATGTCAATATCAGCTTTTGTCTGGTTTATAAATAAATGCATTATTTCTAGAAATCTTCATGAAAACAATAATATTAAACAACTGGAAAGTAAAAGTATTTTGCAATTTTTTTTTTACAACTGTTATTTCCTGTATATAATATATTTTTATTTTATGAATAAGATGATACAAAAAATTGAATTAATATGAACGTCACACTGCTGAAAACAATATTGCATTATTTAGCAGTTGTTATTCTTCAAACTAAAGAATTACAGAGAATCATTTATTTCATACCGATCTATCAATATTAGTATCTGTAGATTGGTATCATGTAGTTATAATAATAACAATAATTATTATTTTTTATTTACTTTTATCATTATTATTATATAAATACTAATAATAATAATAACGATGATATTAGATTGGTATAGTTGTATTATTTTTATGAATGTGTGAATAAAATAATGTTGTCTGAATTACATTTTGTTAATAGTTATTCATACATGTTTTATAAAAATAATTATTGTAATGACCATTCAATATGTATATATAAATTATGCCAAAGATGATGATGATGATAATAATAATATACAAAGTTTCCCTTTAAAAAATAAATTCAGGCGACATCAAGTAAAATGAGCCACAAGCTTTCAGCCATCTGGCCCTTTCAATTTTAATAGCCAATAACATCAAATAATTTCAAATTGTTGCCAAAACTGTATGTAACACAAAACAAGTTAATTGATTGGTTTATTGTCATTATGGTGGGCGGGGAAATCCCCCAATTTGAAACTGTTGAAGAAAATTTGGAGGTGAGTGTCTGGCAGACAAATCATGCTTGAAAATTATAAGCTTGATATATGAATAAAAAAAAAAAAAAGATTAAAAGAAAAAATCTTAATTGATCATCATCATAACAAGTCTTTTCATGCTTGTTTGAGTGTGTGTGGGTGTAGGCGTGTGTGTGTGTGTGTCTTTCCGTCTGTGTCTCTGTCTGTGTTTGTTGTGGCTTTGATGCAGATTCTGCATCAAGAGCTTTGCACAGAAACTTACAGGCAGACAGACACATACACACATGCACACATACACACATAGACACATGCACACACACACGACAGGAAAGTGAAAGAAAAGATTAGTCCTCTGATTGTAGTGCCCTCAGTCATAAAAATAAACAATGGAAGGAAAACAACAGCTCAGTAGAAGAAGAGAATGCAGAGGAGACTGGAGGAAACATAAGAAAGGAGAGGAGAAAGAGAGATGGTGGAGACAGGGATGATCACCACAGAAAATACAGTCAGTGGCTAGAAGAGAGAATGAGAAGGGCCATTGAGGAATATCAAGGAGCATTGAATAGGGGTAAAAAAGTTAAGTATACGGTTCCTATCAAGAGCCCGGAATTTGCCTCGGGCCACACTTCAAAGACGAATAAATGGAAAAGTGATAGGTAGTAAGCATGCTTCAGGCAGGAACCAATACCTCCCTGAATCAGCAGAGAAGGAACTGGCTGAACTGCTGGTACCAGTGTCAGAAAGAGGGTTCCTGTCACTAAGAGGGATGTCCAGCAACTGGACTTGACTCAGTTTTACCTGGTCACTGTTCATACACGAAATGTGAAACAGCTCTTTCAAAAGCTTTAACAAATGAACAAACAAATTGTATAAGATTATTTCAAAATAAATATATTACAAACATGATATAACTGGGGAAAATTACAATGAGGTGTAACATTTGATTTTTTTTTTTTGTGTGTGTGTGTGTGTTTTGAGTGATTTACCAAAAAGTGGCCCAATTTATTTTTTCAAAAGTAGACACTTGGTTCACAGAAACATAAAACATTAGTGTTTCATGTATGTGCTGAGGTTTTATAAACGTCTAAATCATTTCTTTGGTCGTAAATGACCCCAGAAGAACCGGCGCTGAAGGTCTGTCTGTGTCTGAACCTGGCAGGTACTTTGACTCTGTGGACATCTGTAAGATCCATTCGGACTGGCAGGAGGTTCGTGTGGCGGGTGTGTTCCCCCATGGAGGCCATGTCCCTATGACGGTGGTGTCGGTGACGGTTCTGGAGAGGACGGCGTTGGAACTGGTTCTGTTCCAACAGGGCAGCAGGTGAAAGGGCAGAAATCCCGAGTGTTTCCTCCTTCTCACAGCAACGTTGACATATTTTAAAACACAGGAGGAAGACATGGCAGTTTAAATGGTCTTCTCTGATGCAGTCACATCAGCTGCACTTGAATGTACTTCCACACACTGAACACAAGGGGGAGCAGTAACTCAACCAGAGCAGAGGACGAAGAATAGCCCAAATTTTAATCTTCTGTCCTTAAAAATTTTTTATTTCAGAATTAGCCAATCCCAATAGTTTCAAGCAGAGGTACAAAAATTTTTTTTTTTTTTTCATTTTTTAGTTTGTGTAAATGCTATATACTATTAGTAGAGATCTATGTGCTCTCGTGTCGACTTTTAAGTGTCAAAGGACAACCACCTGTGTCTGACGTTTCATGAAGGGTTTCATTTTCCTCCTGGGCCACTTCATCACCATAGTTACAGTTAAAGGGTCGCATCATCACCATGGCTACCGTTAAAGGGCTGCATCATCACCATGGCTACTGTTAAAGGGCCGCATCATCACCGTGGCTACCGTGAAAGGGCTGCATCATCACCATGGTTACTGTTAAAGGTCACTGTTTCAGCCAGCTATGTTGTCAGATTTCTCTCTAGTTCATGGACTCAGTCAGTAAAAAAAAGAAAAAGTTTGCAAAGAATTTGAAACTTGAGGACTTTGTACTAAAATATCACATCACAATCACAAAAAAGAAGCAAATTTTCTTGTAAAATTGCTAAATTTATAAGATTGATACTTTATCGTACGATCACAAATCACAAAAATGTTTCTTTTTAACTTAAAATTACATTTTCTTTTTGTTGGAAAATATCAACTTTTTGCAACATTTGACATAAAATTACAATATATTTTTTCTATAATTTCAACTGTTTGATCTAAAATCATGAATGTTTGTGATTAAAAAAAGGTCAATTTTTACAATTATCACTAGTTTAAAAAATTATCAACTTTTGGTTGGAAAATCTTTCACTGAATCCTGACTTTCTGGCATAAACCAGCTGCTCTCCACCACAGTTATTCCACTTTCTCATGACAGAAGTGAATCAAACGTTTCCTCAGAAATGTTCCAGTTAGAAGTGAAGTGGTGGGCCAGATTTGGCCAACGGGCCTTGAGTTTGACACGTGTGGTATACAGCTTAAATTTCTTTGGTGCTTTACTATAAACGTGCTGCCTCAGTGATGCTCAAAGATGTGCACTTCAAAATCGAAGTTTTATAATGCTTCTCGGTAAATAAAAATCTGTGAACTTAAACATTTGACAAAGCAGTGC